>JAPPVO010000029.1:54700918-54949091 GCA_030407325.1 Camellia japonica
ACAAAAACCGATGCAAAATGAATGCTCGGGGGCCAAACCGCGAGGTTCGGGGCCCGAAAATCGGCTGTAGGCACCGAAAGTGGCATTCAGGCACGAAGTGGGTATCTGAGACCCCAGTGTCCCTCGTTATGATAAAACAGAGGTACCTGCCAAGGAAGAATAAAAACCGATGCAAAACGAATGCTCGGGGGCCAAACCGCGAGGTTCGGGGCCCGAAAACCGGCTGTAAGCACCGAAAGTGGCATTCGGCCACGAAGTGGGTATCTAAGACCCCAGTGTCCCTCGTTAGGGAGTAAATGAGATGCATGCCAAGAACCGGAGGAATCGGAGATGGTTGGGTGGTCCCGAACCGAGGCACACGGCCTGACGGCTCCGAAAACCGGGAACCGGGCTCCGAAATGGGCAAAATGGCCTACGGCCACGAAATGTAGCCCACGGCCACTGAGAGATGGTCTACTGGACCTCTCCCTCCCTTCAGGAAAAGAAACAGAGAAAACCGAGTCTGGTTCGCAAACCGAGGCAAGGTATGGAAGAAAGTTCGGAAGTCCGGAGGCAGGGCTCACGGCCGCGGCTCTGAGACCTCTGAACGAGCACGATATGCAACATCACCGAGCGCTCAATCGGTGACGTCTGAGTCTTAAGGTCGATCAAAAATGGGGTGTCTACAGTCTCCAACGCCGAAAAATCGACGGATCAAGCCAAGTATATCCAACTCTCCGTCGTGAGCCAAGGATCGAGCCTTGTATAAAGTAAGCCCACACATTCATTCAAAAGCCCGTGCATGACCAAAATGGGGTTGGGGCATAATCTCCTCACAGTGAGACCCCATCAACGCTTGGAACTCTTCAAGAGTGGGGCATATCTCTTGTGTCCCAAAGCGAAACACATCAGTAAATAGATCCTAACATCGAGCAGCAGCATGAAGAAATGGAAAATAGATTGAAGTGTGGCTTAAAGAAAAAATAGCGTTTATGCTAAAACTACTGAAATTCAACTTTTCCGCAACATCCAAAGTGGCCGTCCAATCTTTAAGCCTATCAGCAAAGAAGATCTCCATTTTTAGAAGAAACTATCAGAAAATCGTTGTTCTACCGAAGAAACAACAGGAAGGGACCTTTATAGGGATCAGGGTTGTGGGCTGACAACTATTGCCAACTGTCTAGTCGCAACTCCTGATCGACCGGCCACTTCATCCGCCAATCGTCCATTTCATTGGCCGGCCAACCAAGGGTGTCTGACCAGGCAGTCAGGCATCAATGTTATGTTTGTCTTGTTTTGTTTTGAGTCTTTTTGTTTTCACCAAGTGTAAATAAATGGTTTTATCTTGTTTTTTTTATTTGTTGAGTTGAATTTTGTGTTTTGGTTGGTCCTTGGTTCATTATCCGATTAAGAACTCATTCTCAATTTCAAATCTCAGAAATGAATTGTTTTGTTCTTGAGGTGTTGTGCCATTACCAACTTGATGTGCAAAAATTGTTCTTTTCATAAACTGCAGGGTCAAACCCGACCATAGATTTTTTATTTTTTTTTATATAACAAAAGATTGCAAGTTATAAAAAAAAATAAGGAACAACAAGAAGTAAAGGACCTACCTGAAGCTACAAAAGTTCTAAATTACCAAGCGAAAAAAAAAGAAAAGAGAAAAGGAAGTGTAAAATCAGTATTAGTCGAATCAGGTGTGTCAAGAAGCCCTCTTCCTCCTCTTCCGAGGAGGGGACTCAGGTTTACTATCACCGTTAGCGCCACTGTCATCAGAAGAATGTGACTCAGAGTCGGCATCGTCCTCTCGACTCTCGGACTCAAAATGATCACTCGCTGCCTCCTCGGTACCACTGGTCTCGGCATTGTCTCAAGTCAAAGTCCTCTCTGAGGATGAGGAAGTCTCCTGCACCCGAGACTCTCCGCTTCGACTCCGGGTACCTCTACCTCTACTGCTACCTTCACCCCTACCGCGTGCAGGTGCCTATCTATCTTTTCTCCCCATAGCTAAGGAGGTCTCGATGGTGCCACCGGTGCCACCGGTACAGGTAGAGGATGAAAACAAATTTTTTTACAAGAAACAGAGTATCAGAACAGATTGGTACAGAATCAATAGGAGTATGGCAAAAGAGAATTAGAATAGTCAAATAAATGAGAAAATAGGGATACCTGATGACCGTAGAAGGCGAGCAGTGCCTCCCTCCTCCGCACTATGTGGACTAAGGAGTCAACCAGCTCAAGGAGGCTATCCACATGGTCCACTGGCACCTGCAATTGAGTTTGACCATCAACATACAGAGAAAATGCAGTAGGAATTGTAAACTGCAAGACAAAGTGCATATTTGCTGGACATCGAGGCCCCGAACATACTCACACTCCTCCGGGTGCTCGAGTGAAATCTGACAGGCTGTCTCATTTGGCTGCCAGTAGGTGATTGAACAGTAGGGAAAACACCCCAAGAATCGGGCTCAGCTACAGGAACAACACCTCTAGTGGCAGGTACACTAGCAGCACCACCTGTGTGAACTCTGGTCAGAGGTGGCATAAGATGGTTCCGGATAAAATCGGCATAATCCCCAACCTCACGATACATATCAACATCCTGTCCCACTATGAATGTCACAATATCCTCAACAGGTAGGCTATTGGTAGTCTGCATAGATGCAAGAGAAGGAGCAGTGACAATGGGGTTGGTAAGGCCCAGGGTCTGACGTATGAAGTGCTCTCCCAAGTACCAAGTCCGGAAGAAAAGACCCTCTAATAGAATCCTCGACTGGGAGGTCTTCCAGGAATCAGCATAGTCATCTCTCGTCCTAGTGGGCAGAGTCAGCCACGACTGCCAAGTGATCTGCAAATAAAAGATTCACAGTTGAAATCAGTTGTCAAAATGTGGGCCAAAGCAATAGAGATGGAATGGAAATGAATATGAGTTTCAGATTCACTCGCAGGATGTCACCGTATCGAAGAAACGTCGATAGTAGGCAAAAGTGGTAACGCTACGGCGACGGAGATAGCACCTGTTGTCGTATAACCTCAAGCGGGGCACAGTTGGTACCACCTTATCCCGCGGAATTAGAACAAGAGCAGGAAGTAAGCATATATCCAAAGCTACAATGAGAGAGCAGTTTGTAAGTCAATAGATAGAAACAGAAGCAAAGGCAGAAAATGCAAAGCAGAAAGCATGGTCTAAAACAGAAATGGAAACTAAAAGTGTAGGACATACCTCCTAGGCTCTCCAGTAGCTGCCAACCTTGTTCCCTTTCTTGCTGGAATTGGAGCTCATGTAGCCGTACAAGGTAGCTAGGCCAGCACCACCCCAGTTGCAGTAGCAAACCCATGACAAAACCGCCAAGGCACTGAGAAGATATAAGCCTACGGTGTTTCACCTGTTCGCAAACAAGGTGGTGCTAAGAAGGTAGATCAAAAATCCTCGAGTATACTGCTCCACCTGCTCCTGAGCCTCTACTAACTCCCATGGAAATGGTTGTAAAACTAGTTGTATCTCACCATAGGTGGCCTGTCCAATGGAGAGTGTGCTCTGAGAAGATAGACCCAAGTGGCTTGCCACTAGCCCATGTCCAGATCAAAGGGGATCGGATCACCCCCTACTCGTAGCCCGTTGATCATCTAGAAATCATAAGGAGTCATCATCATCTCCCTTGTAGAGGAGAAGAGGAAGGAGTTGGTGGTGTCCCACCACCTCTCCACCAAAGCACCCCAAACAAGGGCCAACTCGCCTATAGTTGTGAGATCCCAGGGCAAAATAGGCCGAAGCCTGCATCATCTACTAACTTCTGGACTGTAGCGGGGAGTTCCTAGTACCAGTCCATTGCTGCCATGGCTCCGTAGCCTCTCTAAGAAAAAGCATAAGCTTGTGGTGAAAGAAGTGTTAATACATAATCGGACAAAGACTGTGATGTAGAGAAAAGTACATGAAGGGATAAAGGTTCTTACCTCAGAAGCGTCAAAAGAGGGGTGTGATGCACGCTTTCACAAGAGAAAGTCCTTAGGCGTGCCCTGAACAAAATCCTCAAACCACACAACATACCACCTGGAGCCATCGCATGAGTACGTGGGTGGTAAGCAACTAGATTAAAGAGTCTCACCCTCAATGGCGGTAACTTAAGCTTTGGAAGGTAAATCTCTTTTGCAACGATATCAACGGGGATGTCTCCAGTAGCAACGTCCTCCTCTCCTAGCATCGGGTCCTCTATACCCGTAGTAGATGAAAGAGTGGATACCTCAGAAGGGGCACCATCATGTGGAACATGATCAGCCATGGAGAATATGAATGATGGTGAAAGAAAAGTAAGAAAATGAGAGAAATAGGTGAAAAACCCAAAAAACAAAACCCTAAGAGAGAGAAAATGAGAGGAAAAAGAAAAAGCTCAAGAATGAGAGGGGAAAACCAAGAGAAACCCATGTGAATGAGCCAAGAACAATGAGAAACCCAAAAAACTCAACCAAATCAAAATCCAATTGGTTCAAAATGTGGAGGGCCAAAAGGGTTTTGCGAATAAAGTTTGCGCAGGTCATTGGGTAAAGCGAGAAAATTGAAAATTTTGAGAGAGAAAGCACTTAGAGAGAGAGAGAGAGCATTTTTGGTTGATGCATGTGTGATATAAAGAGCCAAAGATGCGTTTAAATGAGCCAGGGGATGAAAACCCAAAAATGCCCGCGAATTCGGGTCGAGTGGCCGACCGTCAAAACAATTGGCCAGCCAGCCCTTCTTTTGGCCGGCCGAGCTTTCAAAAGGGTTCCGATGTGCTTTGCCGAGATTTTTCCTATTCTGTGCATAGATGGTCTTGTATTCACCTTGAAAAGGAAAAATTAGAGTATCTAAGTTTGTTTCAACTTCAGAAAATTCCGAGATTGTATTCTGGATGCACAGTTCCAGGTCCTGTCATTTCTCCGAAGTGTGAAAGTTCCCCGATCTCAAACTTGAGCGAGTTGTATTCTTTTTTTAAGCATTTGAGGACCTTTGAACTGTAAGTCGAAGATGAAATAGAGATCCTCGTGTAGTGCCTTCTAAAGCACCACTTTGTTTGTTATTGCCTTGCCTAAACATCATCAACTACATCGCTGATCACATATACCATATCGTCTATTGCATCCATTTGCATCATGCATTACCTTGTACCATCTATCCTTTTATGTCGAAGCGTATTCAGGATCATTGTCCCCCAAGCTTTTCTCAGGACGTGTGAAATACGTTCCCAGGCGATTTTATCTCAGGACGTGTGAAATATGTTCCTGAGCGGTTTTCTTTTCTTAGGGCATGTGAGACGTGATCCCGAGAGGTTTTCTATCTTAGGGTATGTGATGGCATATCCTTGAGCATGGTAAGGTGCTCCCTGCTATTTTCCTTATGAGGTGTTTTCGATGGCATTGCTTTTGTTCATCCTTTCTATTACAATGCATGGAACATGCATCACATTATATTTCATATCAATTACAGCAATTGCATTGCATTCATATGCATCTTCCTTGTATAATCTTGTTATTTGCATCCTTGTTAACCCTAATTGCACGAAGCGTAGTTATGGCTCTCTTACCCTGATTGCACGAAGCGTAATTATGGCACTTTTACCCTGATTGTGCAAAGTAGTTATGGCTCTCTTACCTTGATCGCGCGAAGTGTAGTTATGGTTTTCTTACCTTGATTATGCGAAGCGTAGTTACAGCTCTTAACCTTTCTGCACGAAGTGTAGTTTGGCTTGCATCTTTTACCCTTTCTGTAAGAGGCTTAGGTTGGCTTACATCTTTTACCCTTTCTGTGCGAGGCATAATTTGGCTTGCATCTATCACCCTTTTTGTGTGGGACGTAGTTTGGTTTGTACCTATCACCTTTTCTGCGTAAGGCATAATTTGGCTTTTGTTTCTCACATTTGCTGCGCGAGGCGTAGTTTGGTTTGTATCTTTTCATCCTTCTACATGATGCATAGTTTGGCATGTCCCCTTATCTTTATGCTTTTCGCGCGGTATGCTCATTTGCGGTTTTAATTGTTGCATTGCATTGAATATCATTTTGTATTCTTCCCTTGAATTACACAACTTTGATTCCTTGCAAAAGGATGCATAGGTAACCCTCGGGTTCAACTAACTGCATCTACATTTTGTTTGTCTGCCCAAGTCTTATAGCCTCGTCAAATGGGCCGTCTCCAGGTTTTGACATTCACTCACCATCATTTCATGACGTACTGAGTTCTGTCAAAGTGAGGCAACTGTAGACACCCCGTTTTTGACTACCCTTAAGACTTGGGCGCTTCAGTCCGAGCACACAATGATGAAATGTTACGCTGTTCAAATTCTTCAAATCTTTTGCAAAAGGAATTCACTTTTGAGCTTCAAAACCTAAACCTTATATCCCTTTTTGGACCAAAACCATTTTTCTTCTAGCCTGACCACCCAAGAAGCAACAGGCCAATAGATGGCCGGCAGGCCACCTTCATGACACCGCCGTACCTCCTTATGGTTGGCCGGCCATGTTCAGCGTAGTACATATTTTACAACTGTCAGCTGCTCCCATGCATGAGCTCCAAGACAGTTGTCCTTTTTAAGATATTTCCAACGTGAACTCCAAAATTCTATAAATACATCACCTACCCTCAGTGTTTGGGGTGAAGAAACTTAGTGAGCAAGCCTTTTCCAAAGATATTCAAACCTTCTTTACCCTCTTGATATAGAAACACTATAGATACACCATTGAAGCTTGAATTTGAAGTTTTTTGCTGGAGCTTTAAGATTGATTTCAGATACTTGAGAGTATTTTTTAATGAAAAAAAAAAAAAAAAGATACTTGAGAGTATTTGGATTGAAGTTTGTGAACCAAGAAACTCCTCCTCTTTTCTAAAGGTTGATCTTTCAACTCCTTTCACTACCTATTCTTTTTTTTTCTTTTTTTCTTTTTAATTTCTTGTTCTTCATTTTAATAATGATTTTCAGAGTATTTTAGCTTAAAAATATGATTTAAACCTTGTTGAAGGTGGAAGGGTTAGCCACCCTTCCATAGGCTTATGCCCTAATATTGCTCTCTTGTTGTTCTTCATGTTCTTGCTTCTTCTTTTTTTTTTCAATTTCAGCACTGTTTTAGGTAGTTTTCGATTGAATAGGAACTTTATATATGTGTTTAAAGCTTATATAGATAGTTTGATTCTTGTCTTATATCTCTGTTCTTTTAAGATGTTGTAAAGCTCTCGTCTAGTTCCATCTTTGTAGCATGGAAATGGACGTTCTATCCATATTCCATGAGTAGGAAGATGAGCTTACAACCATCTCTTTATGGATTTCATTTCATTTTGCTTAGTCTTGTTTTAATCTTGCTTTGAAGTTATATGAGTGCTCTTTCATCGGGGTTATTAGAGGGTCTCTTCTAGTTCCTTTTGAAGCATGGACATGGATTATAATCCATCTTCCATGAGTAGGAAGAAGAGCCTCTTTGTTTCTTTCAATGATGTAATCTCTTGTATATAAGTTTAGCCTTCAAAAATGGCTTTCTCTGAACGTATTCTCTCTAAACTTGAGTACTCACTTACTCTCATTTTCCATGACATATAGGTTTTAGCCATTTCTTTGATTGCTTCTTTCATAGATTAGCCTTAGTTTTGTATCCATCGATTTCTGTCCCGTTACTTCACTAATCATCATCTAAATACCTTTGGGATGTTTGATGACTTGTGAAGCAAACCTACTCTCACTTTGAGAATTTTCATGATAGGAGAGAGCAGGAAGGATGAACATCCCTTGAAAACCCTCTGTTTTTGTTCTTTTTCAGTTTTGTTGCAATAGGTCCTTCTCCAGAAGCAGTGGCCAGCCGGCCACTCCTTTGTACGGCCGACCAGTTCCCAAGGTCGGCCGTTCACTCATTTTGTATGGCTGTGGTGTTTTTCCAGCAAAAAAAAGGCAGATCTTGAGGCCCAAAAAAGAGCTATTTTTCAGATTGTGAACAGAGTAACTTCTGGCAGTAATCAGGGGGGTTTCCAGAGGATGTTCTTGCTTGTGTGTGCGCGATTCACCACTTCTCATTCAATCTCTTTAGATTAGCCACTTTGATTTATATTTTGTATTAATTAGTTAATTCATTTTATATTTTGTATTAACTAGTTCATTCATTTGTATTGTAATAATTAGTTAGTTCATTTGGGTTTGAAATAATTAGTTAATTAGGACATTTCGACCCTCTTGTAAGAGGGCTAATTTGTAACCTATGATATATGTCTTCTAACCCCCATTTCTTTCTCCCTTTTATTTACAGGCTTACCGTAGTTGTCTAGCATCATGTTTTCCTTTATCATTTCCCATGATTTATATCCATTTTCACATGCATAAAGGTTCGGCTCATCATACTTGACATCATCATTTCTTACTCGCTTATGTGCGCTACCATATGCTTTTGAGTTGATCCACATGTCATGCTAATAGCCGAATCTATTAGTTGCATTTTGTATGCGTTGCATTAGTTATGTGCACATTTTAGGATCATGTATTTCCCTAACTATCTTCTTTTTCTTTGGCTCGACTCGAATATTTTGGGTGAGCAATTTTTGCTTTAGCATAACATGTATGTGTGTTTATGTTGCCATGTCAAAACATAATTACCATGAGGCTTCGTGGTTAAATGAAATAACTCTATGAATGCTAATGGATGGAGGCAATTTTGCTTAAGTTGGAATAAACTTTGAACGTTGTATAGACAAGCTCATTTTTCCTTTGAGTTGCGTATTTCAAACTCTTTCAAAAGATTGCATGAAATCAAAGCATTCCAAAGTAAGTGGCGTAGTCTATACTTGCTTGCCTCACATAGTAATGTTAGCATATTAATAATCAGAACATGAGCGTCTAATGTTAATAAAAATGACATCATGACATAGTAAAGGCCATCTTTGATCGGGTGAGTGGGGTTCTCCATTAATGACCTTCCCCTTTCATACCTAAGTTCCCGAACTGAGACAACTTTGGTTATTACGAACAAGTGGCCTTTGGCACGAGTTACGGGCTTTCTAATTCTCCCAAAAAATATTAGGTGGCGATTCTAAAATTTGGCAATGCAGTCCATTTTTGACATTTCTTGCGAATAGTGGATTTTTCTGGGATTTTCCATATTTGAACTCTCGTTTTCTTTATTTCACATTGCACTTATGAAACCAAGTTCAAGACCACGAGAGTTCGAACTGTAGGGAATCGCATCTGAGGAGGCTAAACCCCTCTGAGGAGCGCGAAAAACCAGCTACATAGACTCATTTACATCCAATAACAATCTCGCTAGAAGGAAGATCTACCAAATCCCGAGTATGAGTTTTTGCTGAAGCTTGCAATTCATCAGTCATTACTTGCTGCCAAAGGGGATTAGAATTGGTGGTAAGATTGAGGTTCGTGCTAAGAAAGAATAGTAGTATAACAATGACGGTCACGAAGATGGAAAGCAAGTTGTTTTACTTGAGTAGAATGATGAAGACGTGAGTCAGGATCAAAAAATGATTCAGTGGAATCAAGGGATGCATGAGGCTCACTATGAGAGATGATAAGGGCAGGACTAGCAAGTGGAGCAGGAGCCTCAAGAGGTTGAAAAGGAGAAAAGGCAAGACGGATAACGACAAGACCATAAGAGATGACAGGTACCACAGGGTTGACTATAGGTAAAAGCGTCTCTGTGGAGGTTGGAGAATCATCTGTATCAATCTCAGTAGAAAACAAATCTAAGGAAGCATTACTGAATAGTATGGGAGTAGTGGGATGGGATAAGTGAAATTTAACAGAGATGAAAACATTTTGTGTTCCCAAAAGATGACACGGTGAGAAATGCGAAGCTATTTGGAAATAGAGTTCCAACATTGATATCCTTTGTGTTCAATGCCATACACCATAAAACAACATAGACGAGAATCAGGTTCTAGTTTTGTATGTTCATGAGGTTGTGACAACACAAAACATGCAGAGCCAAAGACTCGGAGAGTGGTGTAATTAGGAGAAATACCATACAAACGCTCATCGGAAGTGTGGTTACTGATAGTGGGTGTGGAAACATGGTTGATTGTAAAAACAACAGTGAGGATAATTTTGCCCTAAAACTTTTCAAGACAATAAGAGAAGAGAAGAGAAGAGAAGAGAAGAGAAGAAGGACTCGAGTAATATCGAGAATATGCATGTGTTTCCATTCAGCACGTCCATTTTATTGAGATGTGCTAGAATATAAATGATGAGGCTAAGTCAAACTTTGTAAAAAAGAGAGAAAATCAAAATCCTTATATTCCATGGCATTATCAAAATGAAAAACTTCAATGGGATAGGAAAACTATGTTTTAACCATGTTTGAAAAATTGTAGTAAATTTGTTTTAGTTTGAATCGATTTTTCATGAGAAATTTCCAAGTAAAACGGGAAAAGTCATCAACAAAAATGACAAAATATCGAGAGCCACCCATGGTTAAAGTATGGGATGGACCCCAAATATCAGAATGGATAAGATCAAAAGGAGCCATTGAGACATAGTCACTTTTAGTAAAAGATAAAGCATGCTGTTTTCCAAGCTAATAAGATGTATGTAGTGTCAGAAATAGCATGCCCTAATTGATCACTGGAAATTAAAGATTTTAAATGACCAAAAGAAATCTATCCTAAATAAGAATGCCAAAGATGAAAATAAGATATAGTGGATGTAGAAGCAGCAGGTTGGGTGGAAGCTGGGATATGAAGATGAATGAGTTCATAGAGACGTTTGTGCTTACGATTGATCCCAATAGTCTATCTTATCTGAAGGTCCTATACTAGACAACCATTAGCAGAAAAGGTGATAGTGGAACCAAGTTCACAGAATTAACCAATGGAAATGAGATTTATGGTAAGAGTAGGTATAAGATAAACATTAGGTAAAGACATATTAGATGTAGAAACATGACTAATATGAATTGACATAAGAGAACCATTAGTAGTATGAATGGAGCGAATATGAGAGGAAGAGGAAAGTGAAAAAAGAGTAAAAAAATTAGAAGTCATGTGGGGACAGCATATGGATTCAAGTACTAAGAAGATATACCTAAGGTGGCTGATAAAGCAGTAGGTGAAGGAGTACTAGAAGGAGAGAGAAGCCGGTGAAACATGGCCGACAAATCTTGTTGAGAAAATGAAGGAGGACCCTATTGAGAAAAAAAGGCTGAACAATCCATGGAGTGATGTCTGAGGACTAGTGGTTTTTTTTTTTTTTTAATAAATAAATAAATAAAACAGTGGATGGAGGCTAGGGCTGATGGGTGCGGCGCACAGTAGCGTTGAGAAGGCGCAACTTACAGTATCAAGAAGTAGGGCTGACGTGGCACATGGCTAGGGAAGCTGGGCGGAAGCTCATAACAAAGTCAGTTGAAGCGGAAGTTGAGAAGGCGCGCGGCCTAAATGAGCCGGGCAGAAGCCAAAATGGAAAATGATTGAGGTAGAAGCTAAGCGTGGTAGCATGCAACTTAGGGGAAGTCGGATGGATGGCGTAGTGACACGTAGGCTAACGTTAGGGGTGACACAACATTTGAGGCTCGTGACGGCATGTGTTACGCATTAAATTATACACTAAACTTTAGGTGGCATGTGTAGGTGCGTGTTGAGTCGATTTTCCTTGGTTTTTCCATTGTTGGAGTCCTAAGAATGAAAGGAATAGTTTGATGCATTCATAAGTTGATTTCAAAAACTTCGATTTCTAGGTAGGTTAGAAGAATAGAGCCTTTGAGCCTTTGTTTAGATGTGATGGTTGGTGACACTATGTGGGCATAGTGTTGGTGTAGGGACCGTAGTTTGTACTACGAAAGAGGAGTAAGGATTTTCATCCTTGGCTTTGATACCATGATAAACAAATGAGAGAATGAGTGAATATATATTAAATTGAATAATAAACATATGAATACAAGGTGAAATACATTTTTTAGAGATCTTTTTAAGAGTGAAATACATTTTTGTATAGAGATTTTGTTGTGTGTTTAAGAGTTAACTTTGTAGTGAGGATTTGCTTATAATACTCTCTTATGCTTGATGATTCATTAGCATCTAAGAACCTCATGCTAATCATCAAGCTGTTTTAAGTCCTTCACACCTTTCAATTATGAGCCTTCTCGGTGGATTCCAAGATTGTAAGCTTCGGTGGATTACGGAGTCATTGGCATTGTGAGATTAGACAAACCTTCTTGGTGGATTCCAAAATTGTAGGCTGAGGTGGATTCCAAAGCCATTTGATGTCGTGGTGATTCGACAACCGTTGCGAAGATCTAGTAAAGGAACAAGAGTGACTCGTAGGTTGAACAAATGCGTGAGCCGAAAGTGGCCTTTGTAAGATATCTATTGTACTCTTTTCTTTCATAACGGATTGTTCGCTTAGCCGAGGGCCCGTGGTTTTTTATCACTAGTTGGTAGATTTCAATTGTGATTTTTCCACATAAAAAAAATCTTTTGTGTTGTGGATTGAATTTTCTCTTGCTTACTCTTTATCTATGTTGATCGTGATGGTACAATTTTTAATTTGGATTACCTAAATTGACAATCATTATCATGGGACAAATCTAGATTTTCAAAAGGATTTTTCGATAAAACTAGATTTTTCAATTGGTATCAGAGCATGTTGCTCATACTTTGTTTTCTCAAAGCCATAGGAGCGTGAGCTTTAAGTGATTATCAATTATGGATTCAAATAATGTTTCTCACAAACCTCTTTTGCTTAACGGAACCAACTATAGTTTTTGGAAAGCTCGAATGAGAGCACATGTAAAATCTGTTGATGAAAGAGTTTATCAATCCGTTATAAATGGATGGAGTGAACCCATGATAACTGTAGATGCAAAAAGTATTCCAAAACTCGTTGATGATTGGAATACAAATTATTTTACTAATGTAAATTGGAATAGCAAGGCTATTAATACTATTTTTGACTATGTCACATAAGAAGAATTTCATTGTATAAATACGTGTGAAATTGCTAAAGAAGTGTGGGATATCCTTGAGATAGTGCACGAAAGCACAAATGCCGTTAAATGAAGTGAACTACAAATGCTCACATCTAATTTTGAAATGATTTTAATGAAAGATGAAGTGACCTTTGATGATTTTTATGCCAAGCTTAGTGACATTGTTAATTCTTGTTTTGCATTGGAAGAGAAAATTCCCGAGTCTAAGGTTGTTGCTAAAATTTTGAGATCATTAATCGATCGTTTCCAATTAAAAGTGACAGCCATTGAACAAGCTCAAGATGTTGATAATCTTACGCTGCATCAATTGGTTGGAAACATACAAACTTATGAGAGCAACATTTTTTCTAAAAAGAAACAAAAAGATAATGTTTCTTTTTCAAGCTCTCTTATGGATGTTCAATTTCCTAAGGAAGAAGACGATTTTGAATCTAAAATGATGGCACGATTTACAAAGAAATTTCAGAAATTTTTGAAAAAGAAAAAGCAAAATTTTAGAGATTCAAATCCTAGGAAGAAAAGTAATGATGAGCAGAATTTTACCAAACCCTGACAAAAAGAAATTTCATCAAATAAAATGCTATGAATGTCAAAGGTTTGGACACGTGGCTACTGAATGTCCTTCCAAAAAGTATAGAAAGAAAGCTCTCAAAATCACATAGGATGATGAGAGTAATTCTAAAAATGAGGAAGCAAATGAAGGCTTAAGTGAAGGTCCGTTCATGGCCTTTTGTGCAACATCTTCAAAAATTGAGCAAGAAGCAACCCACAATGCCTTGGTTGCGAGTCTTGATCCCGCCTCAGAAAAAGAGAACGATTCTGAAAGTGAAAATGAGGACTTTCAAGACACCTATGTGAAGATGTACAATGAGTGCCTCAATCTGTCAAAACAAAGAGGCAAACTCATTGTAAGCTTGGAAGAAAGTGAAAAGGAGAAAGCTCAACTGATGAAGGAGCTCTTAGAAACTCAAACAAAAATAAGCTCCCTCACTAATGAAAAGAGCATTTTGATTGATGAACTCACTAGTTGCAAAAATGAGAGAGAGTTTTTCCTTGGCGCCTATGATGAGCTTAAGAAGAGTTTTGATCTTCTAAAAGAAGATGCTGAAAATTTTGCCAAGACAAATAAAGAGCTTGAAGACAAGTGTGCCAAGAGGGAACTTGAATTAATTGGAGCCAATGCCACACTCAAGGTGAGGAACACAAGTTCAAAGAAGTTAGATGTTGTTCTAAATTCACAAAAATTGGCGAATCATAAGAATGGACTTGGCTACTTCAACAATCAAGACTTCAAGCTGGAAGCATCATTCTCCAACAATGCGAGCACTCACAAGGTAAAGGGCATTGATGAAGGAAAAGGTATAATTTCTTCAAATTCAAATTTGACTCATGAAAATGCATTGAAAAATAAATTTATACCCGTTTGTCATCATTGTAATGTTAGTGGTCACATTAGACCTCATTGCATGAATTTGTATAAGGCTAACCATGGTAGGGATAGAGGTGTTTCTTGACAAGTTCAACAACCACAACATGTGCACAAGCGACCATACCATGAGCACAAGCATAACATTCAATGGGGGTAAGCCAACTTTGAAGTATCCTAAGAATGGTAAGCCTGTTTTTCGATGTGATTTGTATGGAAAATTTGGCCATCTTTGTTCTTTTTGCTTTGTCATTTCAGTCGCGACCACGAAATGTTTTCTTCTCCTGTGCGTCTGTTCCTCCTCCTATACGTCTAGGGTTCAATTTTCTTTGGGGTTTTTCAAATCCTCTTGTTTTGTAGGTAATTTCTTCATAATCTCTTCATCTCCCATCTTGATTTCATGTTTTAATTTGTTGATTTTAGTTTTATTTATGGTTTCAAGCCCTAGGTAATTTGTCCTATTGTGTCTCCCTCATGTGTTAATCACTTCTTGCTTATTTACTCCATGATTTCTTCTAGTTTTGGATTCTATTTCGGATTTGTTTATTGAATCCTAAAATCATTTTTATTTTTTATTTTTATTGTCTTTGATTTGTGTTGAGGGTTTGTGCTTCTTGCAATTTATTTTCATCAAATTCATGGTAGATGGTGAATTTCTTCTAAAGTTTGTGCTTCTTGTGTGTTTTCTACTTCCATCTTCATGTTTGGTCGAAAATTCCTTCTTGATTTCTTGGTTCTTTGGTATTTTTTCTTCTTCTTGTTCTTCATTTTCTTTTCATAAAAATTAAAATTAAAATTAAAATTAAAAACAAAATTGGGTTCTTTTCATGGCTGAATCTTCAAAGAAGAGAAGTAAGAAAAACGTTCATAAGGCCAAATTTAAAACTGTTCTTTTTCATTCAAAAGATCATGAAGCTTTGTTTCACAATTGTTTTGACTCTCGGACTGTTCTGATCAAATACAATGTTGAGCCAAACACATTTGATGATATTCACATCAGGGTATGGTTTAATTCCATAAGAAATGCTCGGGTTTTGGCATTTGAGGGTATTGTAAATCGCTCATGGGTGCGTGAATTTTATTGTAACTTTCACTCTCTTGGTGTTGATGATTCCACATTTACCCCCTATGTTTCGAGCAATTACTACACCTTCTCTGCTGATTACTTTTCAGAGTATATTAATTTTGGCCGTCCTGCTATGTGCGTTTATCCAATTGATAGGCATGTCTTTCCTGATCTTATTGATTTTGATGAGGTTGCTCACACATTATTAGGAGTGCCTCATGTTTGGGTTCCCAGTATTCTTCTGTCTCATCGAGATCTCATTCTTGCTTTTCGCCTTCTCAATCTTATTGTCTCCACAAATGTCACAACCACCTCTCATTTATCTGATATTTCACAAGCTCGTGGCTACTTTTTGTATTGAATTAGTCAGAATTTGCCCATAGATCTTCCTCTTGTTTTCTTCCGGCACATGTTTGCTATATTTTCCGGTAAGAAAAATTTGGGTCTACCTTATGGTTCCCTTCTCACTACATTTTTGGCTACAAATGACACATCCTATGATGATGATGATGATGACATTGTTGATCTTGGCAATCCTATTTTCAAACGGACTATCAATCTTAGCAATGCTTAACTAAGGGGGAGAGCAGCAAGAGCTCATGATCAACATGGTGGACATGCAGAAAATGTGGCTGCAACTGGAGCAACAGTTGAGGGAGAGTTCTCTTTTCAGGAGAAGCTTGATCAAATTCATGCTTCTCATATTTCTTTTCAGGAAAAAATGCGTGGTCGTTTGGATCGAATGGATGGGCATTTTTTGATAGTCAAGATCAGTCCACTGCCCATCTCACAACACAGTTCAAGGTTCTAAATCGCAGTATCGGGTAACGTAACGGTATCGATCGCAGAGTATCGGTATTGGTAGTATCGATCGGTACGTATCGGGAATCGGGTGTCGCGGCGGTAAAATTTTAAAAATCATTTCAAAGGTTTTTCAACTTTTTCTTTTCCGTACCAGTCCGAACGGGTGAGTATCGGCCCGTCGCGGCTTGTGTAACGCTTACAGGCCGATACGTACCGGGACTCGGCCGATACTCCTGCGATTTTCAATCTCAGTGGTATATCGGCCTATATCTGTCACGGTATCCCATTTTTCCGATACGTATCGGCCGATACGTAGCGTATCAGCCGATATTTAGAACTATGACACAGTTCCAGGAGTTTTTCACTTTGTTTCGTCCTCTACCACCACCGTCCTGATTTAGTGCTTGGCAACTTGGCTCTGCAACCCTAGAAGCTTTGGCTTGGCAACCCGCGAAGGGTGGTCATGCCTGCGACCCCATGACCGCTGCCATGATGGTCTTTTGCCCTGGCCTATTTAACGCTCACTTGGCTGGTTTATTTTGTATCTCTCAGACCCATTTTCTTTGTACTCTCTCCTAAGCTTTTCTGACTGTTTTCATCTTTTGAGAGATCTTTTTAAGAGTGAAATACATTTTTGTAGAGAGATTTTGTTGTGTGTTTGAGAGTTGACGTTGTAGTGAGGATTTGCTTGTAATACTCTCCTGTGTTTGATGATTTATTAGCATCTAAGAACCTCAAGCTAATCATCAAGCTGTTTTAAGTCCTTCACACCTTTCAATTGTGAACCTTCTCGGTGGATTCCGAGATTGTAAGCTTCGGTGGATTCCGGAGTCATTGGCGTTGTGAGATTCGACAAACCTTCTTGGTGGATTCCAAAATTGTAGGCTGAGGTGGGTTCCAAAGCGGTTTGATGTTGTGGGTATTCGATAACCGTTGTGGAGATCTAGTCGAGGAAGAAGAGTGACTCGTAGGTTGAACAAATGCGAGAGCCCAGAGTGGCCTTTGTAAGAGAGCTTGTACTCTTTTCTTTCATAGTGGATTGTTCGCTTGGCCGAGGGCTCGTGGTTTCTTATCACAAGTAGGTGTATTTCAATTGTGATTTTTCCACATAAAAAAAAATATTTTGTGTCGCGGATTGAATTTTCTCTTGCGTACTCTTTTATCTACATTGATCGTAATGGTATAATTTTTAATTTGGATTGCCTAAATTGGCAATGATAAGGCAATCACTTATCACGGGACAAATTTAGATTTTCAAAAGGATTTTTTGATAAAATTAGATTTTTCAACCCCACATAGATAAAGTGCCCCGTTTATACGTAAAACAGTGTTTGGCTAATCTAATAATTGTAATTATAATTGGATTACTGCCATTTTTTTATTTTTTTTTAGAAAAGACCGTTAAGTTTTTTGATGACTATATGATCTACTCATGGGACTACAATTTTCCTATTAATATGATTTTCTACATAAGTGATCTATTTGGAGGACTTCACAAGATAAACAGTTTAGATTATTGAGATGGGTTTGTGATTAGTTGGGAAAGTCAACTAGAGAGAATCCCAACCCTTGTTTTTTTTTTTCCCCTTTTTATTTTAGTATTATTTTTTTATTTTTTTCTATTTATGATTTTTATTTATGTTATTTTGGAGTTGTTTTAGCATGCAGTAGGTTTTGTTCAAGGAGACGAGTATTATGGAACAAAGGCAACCATGAATGTTTGGAAACCCATACTCCAGCAATCCAAGGAATTTAGCTTGTCCCAGCTCTGGATCATGGCAGTTCTTATCCTTCAGATCTCAACAGTGTTGAAGCTGGTTGGCAGGTACTCTTTCACATTAATTTGATTATATTGTAGATTTTCTTGTTATTCTTCCCTTTTGTTTCAATAATGAAAAATGCTACATATAATGTAAATTATTACTGCATTTCCTCATTTGATTAGCATCCTTACTTTCATCAAAGTCTCATTTTGTTCCGTTCACTTTTACCAAAGTTCTACTTTTTATTTAGAGAAATTACACTAGTAATCCCTATATTTTAGTCTTTGTGTTATTTTGGTCTTTATAATTTCAATTAGTTCGATTTTGATGTTACGATTTTGTCTAAATTTTGTCCAATTAATTAAAATTGTTTGTTTTTGTTTTTCTTTTTTTTTTCTTTTTTCGTATGAAAAATCTATACATGAGTGGCACGTACCATGTTTTATAGGCAAAATTATAAATTTATTTAAGTTAGTGAGTTAATCTTAACAAACTCAGTGATTATTTTCTTTTAAAAACATTAATTGTCATTATCAATTGAACCAAATTGATACAAAATTTAAAATTAAAAATCAAAATTGACCTAATTGAAATGATAGTGTCCTAAATGACACAAGAGGTAAAATGCAAAAATTATTGATGTAATTTGTCATTTTATTTATGCCCTTAAATAAATGTCAAGTGTGACACACATGCCAATTTCATTCAATGTCTTTTTTGGGTGAATATTTTCATTCAATGTCATTTATATCAAATAGACGAAATGGTTACATTATCATTTGACAGGAAGTGTAAAAAACTAACTATTATAAATAAGAGTAATGCCAGATTGACATGTTAGTGAAAGTATAGATATGCTAAATATAATTTACTATTTATCATCTTTGCTGCGAGTGATGATCCCTACACACACTGCACACACACACACACACACACAAAAATAAAAATAAATAAATAAATAAAATTAAAAATTAAAAATTAAAAATTATCAT
Source organism: Camellia japonica (assembly GCA_030407325.1). Classification (NCBI taxonomy): domain Eukaryota; kingdom Viridiplantae; phylum Streptophyta; class Magnoliopsida; order Ericales; family Theaceae; genus Camellia; species Camellia japonica. The sequence continues at coordinate 54,719,883 of JAPPVO010000029.1, forward strand.
CACACTAAATTTAAAATATTAGTCATACACTTTATTTTTCTTTCCACATTTTTTGTTTTAGTATATTTTCCCTTTGTGTTTCACTTCATCTCATTTATGTCTCCTCTCTATGAAAAAAATTAAAAAATAAATAAATAAATAAACAGGTTTTTCCAAATATGTATGGAGATGACAAGCCGAGGCTTTTCACACATATTGGACTGTGAGTGTTTAATTATTTTAATTTTTTTCCAGTAATGTTTCTTTTTGAGTTAATATATATAAATATATATAAAACCTGCACTGCTACAACCTGCACTGCTCAGGCTTAATGGTGAAATTGGTTAATGTTAAATGACAGAGAGATGCATATCAAACCACAGGGTGCTACAACCTGCACTGCTCAGGCTTTATTCAAACCAGCAATAAAATTGCATTGGGGGCCAGCATCTACCCTATTTCTGCTTATGATGCTTCCAATATCAATGCAACTTACTACTTTGGAAGGTAACATTTTATACATTAAGACAATGGACTTTTACATTACCTACTTCTTTTTTAGGGTAAATTAGTTGTATTTAATTTTCATTAAATCCTATTAAAACAAGTTTTAGTACAATTGTCTCTAAAAATAATTTTTTATGATAATTTTTTACATATGTCGCTAAAAATTGACAATTAATGACATTTTAATCACGATATTTATAAATTGTGGCTAAAACTTACAATTAGTGACATTTTTCTGTGGTAAATTTTTCAAATTGTCGCTAAAAATTGAAAATTAGTAACGTTTTTTGTGACGATTTTTTTAAACTGTCGCTAAAACTTATAACTAATGACATTTTTGTGACAATTTTTATACTGTTGTTGAAAATTGACAATTAGTGACGTTTTTTTAATAATATATGATAAAAAAATATCATTAATTATCATAAGACCTATTAGATAATAAATCAATTTAATAAGACCTACACATAAGTCTCTTTTTTTAATTGTTTAAATATTTAAAGTACTCTTATATAAAATAGAGTAAAAACAAATATTCTAATGTTGTTCCACTATAATGGCAGTTAAATTTCAAAATAGTAGATTATAGAAAGATTACCACCTGGGTGGTGGCCTCGTAGGGAAAGCATCTCTCTCCACAGGTGTGACCTAGGTTCGATTCTCAAGAGGGGCAAATTTTGCTATTTCGTAGCGGGCTCTCTTCAGAGACCTCGCCTGTACTCCCCTCAAAACTTACGCTCGTCTGTGGTGTGTGGTTGAGTTTTACCCCTTCCTTTGAGTTGAGTTAAATTAGACTGACAGTTAGTTACCCCGAAACCTGAATCCACGGATGTAGTGATAACACCTTAAAACATCTTCTTCTTTTTTTAGTTTAAAAAAAATAATAAAATAAAAAAAACAAGAAAAGATTATAGAAAAATTCACAGAATCTTTGACATCACATGTGCTCATACCTTCATGATTTTATTTTTTTATTTTTTTATTTTTTTTTTTACTTTTACTTTCAGGGGGGGATGTTTAAAGTGGTATTATATGAAAATTAAGGTCAAGTTTGGCATCCTAAAAAAAATTCAAAAAGTCAAAAAGTCACTATCTTATTTAAGTCACATCACCTCTCTAACACATCACTTCAAACCCAACCCAAATCCAACCCATATTTCATAAAAAGTCAAAAAGTGCACTTAATTAGTCTTTCACTTGTGTATGAAGCACATGCAGAGTGCGTTGTTATGGTAAATTTCAAAAAAAAAAAAAAAAAAGTAAGGTATAGATATGACTTAGTACGTTTGTAAAAAAATATTTATTTTTGATTTGAAGTAACATAAAAATTAATTAAATGATTTAATTGCTAAGACCTAACCTACAATTAAGATTTAATGCCTCGGGAAACATTATGGTGCACACCCTTTGATGACTAAAAGGAAAAACGGAGCAGATTGGGATCACTAAAAAATGCAGCACTAATATCTCTAATGAGTTGAAATCATTAAAAAAAAAAAAAAACAACAACAACAACAGAGACACCCATCACATCATGGAGGGAGCCAGCTTATTAGTGCTCCCCTTAATGCTCCCTTTTTAGTGCTCCCATGCATTTTTGAAAGAAAAATGACATAATTTCAATTTTTTGAGTCATAACTAAAAACATAATGTCATAACTAAAAACAATATGAGACATAGTTAAAGAACTCATGAATCATAACTAAAAAATAAAATTGGTCATAACTAAAGAAGAAAATGACATAATTAGAAGTGACATTTTAAACTATCGCTAAAACTTATAAGTCGTGACATTTTTTGTGATAATTTTCAATCTGTCGCTGAAAATTAACAATTAGTGATATTTTTTAATAGTGTATAATAAAAAATGTCATTAATGACCTATTGGACAATAACTCCGTATAATAGGACCTACACGTAAGTCTCCCAATATTTTATTGGACTCTATTTTTTTTTTCTCTCTCTTGAACATCGTTTTGATTTTGTTAATAATGGGTGTTGTAATTTGCTAGGACACAAGAAGTGGTGACTGGTGGTTGCAATATGGGAATGAGCTAGTGGGTTACTGGCCAACCTCCTTGTTTTCATACCTTGCTGCCAGTGCTTCACAGATTCAGTGGGGAGGAGAGGTGCTGAACTTGGAGTCAGGTGGGCAACACACCACCACCCAAATGGGGAGTGGTCATTTCCCTGAAGAAGGGTTTGGAAAAGCTAGTTTCATGAAGAACATCCAGATAGTAGATGGTTCCAACAATCTAATAGCTCCTATAGGTGTTGGCACTTTTGCTGAGCAATCCAATTGCTACAATGTTCAAATGGGCAATGATGGTGATTGGGGCAACTACATTTACTATGGTGGTCCTGGTAGAAACCCTAGTTGCCCATGACCAAAGTGGAAAAACGAAGGAAACTAGAATAGTATAAAGAGTAATTATAGTGACTAAATTTGAATATCATATTTGGGAAACATATGATTTGATGTTTTATATGACATTAATCACATGTCATTTGATTTGATAAGCTCTACTCATGTTGCAACTGATATTTAAATAGAATAAAATTGCAACTAATATAATGTCATGTAAAATGGTTACTTTAGATGATATTTAAATATGGTATTCAAATGTGGTTACACTAACATTATTTTAAGGGTAAATTACACTTTTAAATATTGCAATTTGATCAAAATTTCATTTTGATCCTGTTGTCATAATTATAACAATTCGGTCTTTACACTTTAAATATAATTTTAATTTTGTCATTCAGTTCAAATTTGGCATTAAAATTAATGATTTTGTAACACGTTTCAAGCACCTGAGGTGTATAGATAGAAAATTGGGCAAATTACACCGATAGTCCCTACATTTTACCTTTAATGTCATTTTAGTCCCTTTACTTTCAGTTGGCTCAATTTTGACTATTAATTTTAGATTGTGTTAATTTGGTCCAATTGATAATGTCATTAGTATTTTTGACAAAAAATAATAACTGAATTAATTGAGCTTAACTCACTAAGTTGAGCAAACCTATTATTTTGCCCTTAAAATCATGACACATGCAACTTATGTACACATTTTTATTAAAAAAAAAATAATGCTAACGATTGTATTCAATTGGACTAAATTGAGTCATAAATTCAAGGACAAAATTGAGTCAATTGAAATTGCAGGGATTAAAATGACATAAGTATCAAAATATAGAGACTACCAGTTGCAAAACCAGTATAATTTCAACAAAAAATTTGGACAGCAAAATTGAAATTAAACTTAAAACGTAGGGATCAAAGTGAAATTTAAGTCAAACTATAAGGGTGAAATTTGTAATTTATCCTTATTATAATATAAAAACATGTGAATGTGAATCTTGTAGGAAGTTTTCACTTTCTTTAGGCTCCCAATATGAGAAGTTGAATGTGGAGAAGTGCTCAAAATTTCTTCAAACTAAAAGAAACATCCACCTTTCGTGCTCTATATGTAATTTCTTTTATGCTTCTCACTTTGGAGTAATACATTCTGAATTAGAATAATTGTTAGGGAATAAGGAAACCCACAAGTGCACAATAATATTGACTCAATCTATTAGGGAGAAATTTTAGAGTCCACAGACGCCACATCAAGGCCCAACATACATTGTTTAAAACCCATACCCACTTAAAAGCTTAAGCTTATAACTAAAAAGCCTATTTAATGTATATTAAGACCAATCTCTTTTAGTCTTTATCCGATATTGAACTCTACCTTCACAGATGTTCCAAGGATCTTGCCCTCATGTGAACCAAACATCGGCCTCTCCTTACTCTTCTTCAAGTCTTTATCTTTATCCGCAAGTTCATCATAGATAACACGTACTCCCCCATCATAGATAACATGTACTCCAACATCAAGTCGAACCGAACCTACCCAACCGCACAAACTCCATCGTGAACCACCATACTCCATTGAGAGAGCCACCTTGCCATTGTCCAACCTCCATGTGCATTGTAACGCCCCAACGAAATTAACATAAACAACTCATTACTGTAGCGATCCCGATTTTGACCCGTCTCTATGTGGTGTTCCAAGCTCGGGTTGGTATGGTTTCGAACAATGTTACGTATCTTAGTTTCCCTGTATTCCCCTTATTTTGGTTATCTGGTTGTAGCGATGTGTTTGGAACAGGCAATGTCTCCAAACCTTTAGATGCAAATCCAACCTGAATTTTTCCTTACAGAGTTGTATCAGAAGTTAATTCTTTCATGTTTTGCCACTTCGCTGAGTAGGTCGAGAATCGAGCTGCCCGGTCAGCTCGTGAGGGTCCAGGGGGCAGCACCCCTTGGCAGGTCCGGGGCAATGCCCAGGCAAGGACGATGGGCAACGCCGTCGAAGCAAAAATGAAAAATGCATTCGAAGTTGCTTGTCCGCTTGAGCGGCCGTTTATGTACTCGAGCAGAGAATGTTTGGTTCTAGAAGTTTGACCTGTCTGCAAAAGTACTGGGAAAGTGTATTCGACGTTCGAGCAGAGCTTTCCGTGCTCGAACAGGAGGCTGTGTTTGATGCTCGAGCGGGGCTTTCCACGCTCGAGCGGACTATGTTATATCAGTTCATGAATCTGATATTTCAAATCACTTTTTCAGTTCTCTCTCTCTCTCTCTCTCTCTAAAACTCTCTAGAATTTCAGATCTAGAGCTTCTCTCTCTAGAAGTCATCTTCTCTCTTTGATTTCTCCGAACCCATTGGGATTTAGACCTATGTTCTTCATCAAAGTTGGTTATCATCTCGAGGGTTTCATTGTGTACGGTGGAGATCGAGTTTTGGCATCGTTGATTTTGGGGTTTTATCTCAAATCTTCTTCAATACTTAAGGTAGGGATTTTCATAGAGTTATATATATATATATATATATTTTTACAAGATCTAGATGATTTTCGAAATCATCCTTCGATAGCTTTAAAAATTGATTATTGATTCAAAAAGTTGAGCGATTTTGAAAGTGGGTTTGTCTCTTGTTCTTTTAAAATGATCTTATGGGTTTTGATTTTCATTGATTGAAGAAAAGATGATTTTGGAAAGTTTTCCTTCAAAAAATTTGAGTTGTATAGTTTTGGTGAGAAAACCTAGAAATTGGAAATTTTTAAAAGAAATTGAAAATCCATGAACGATATTGTTATATTTACTTTGTGTGTCAAAATAAATGGATGTTTGGAAAATTTCTTATTTATATTTATATAAATGATGAATTTCAGGAGAATTGTTGTTCATTTTGGAAATTATTGTTCAAAACGTTGAAATAGTCTTGAAATGACTAATTGTTGAGAATACTTGAGAAGAGGGAATTGTGTTATTCCTTGGATATTGAATCGGAATAAAAGTATTTATATTCATCTTGTGAAATTGGCATATCAAATCATTTGATTATATTAAACTTTGAAAGTTAATTTGAAAGCTGGCATTGAGAAAAGAATGTTGAGAAATAAGTTTTCATGGAATGGTTTTGGGGTAAATACGTTGGTAAGTCTTGATAGGTGGTGTAGATGATATTGAATAAGTTGGCCTGAGAGTCCGGGGTGAAAGACCGAAAACCAGCGTGGATAGGTGTTGAGCCTTCTAATTAATACCAGTAAAAATGACAATTTGGTAGTACTTGTATAGTCTACTTGCAGACACCGACTTAGGGATTACCAGAGTCGTATTCACTAGCCTTGAAATAAATTGTTAAGTTTTGAACAATTGAAATTGCATGACATCATTGAGCATGATGGTTTTCAAAAGATGAAAATTTGATTTACTTTCAAAAAGGGACATAGCATGACATGTGCATTTTATCTCTTAAGACTTGTATAAAATGTATATACTTTGTTAAGGATTTCCCACTGGGCTTTATGTTCACCCTACGGGATTTTTGTGCAGGAAAAAATGTGGTGATCCTGCCTAACTAAAGGCAAGGAAATATGTGTTGAGAGTACAAGGCTCTCATTTTGCTGTAACTCTGTTTGTAAGCCAATGGCTGTATTCGTGTGGGTTTGAATAACCATTTTATGTAACCAGGCCTAAGCCTTGGAAACTTGTAAACCCTTGGGGGTATCTATTTGTTTATGTTATTTTGATTTGAAGTGAATATATTATCACTTGAAGACTATTTGTATCATGTAATGCAAGTGTGGGGATTTATTTTTAGTTTTACTTTAAAGAACCATGGTTATCGTATTATTATTTGGGTATAAAAATTGGGTCGTTACAATTACCTTCCAACAACATAATCTTGTGTTCCAATTTAATGACATCCGATGCTTAATATATACTAAAATAAGGTATCAACATTAACATCATCATCAAATCTCCAACACTTGTATTCATTAAACGTCAAGAGATTTACAAAAAATCCATTCCACACGCGAGTATAGATTCAACATTTCTAAAATATGAATCTATAACATGTGGCAAAATAAGTCAAGTACAAATTAATGTCCTCAAGGGCTACAAATTCCAAGGCTTAAGCCCGGTTACACAAAAATGGCTTTTCGAACCCATACATGTAAAGCCCTTGGCTTGTCAAAAATAATTACAAACAAAAGGAAAGAGCCTTGTGCTCTCAAAAATATTCCACGCCTCTAACTCAGCGGGATCACCACATCCTTTCCTGCACAAAATCCCATTGGGTGAGCACAAAACCCAGTAAAAAAATCTTAACAAAGTATATACATTTTATACAGTCTCCTAAGATAAATTTGTATGCCATGTCATGCTCAAAAACATATATCTCAATCTTTTAAAACTTTGTGCACAATACAATTTGAAAATGTAACAATTTAATAACTTCAATGTAGTTCAAGGGGAGGTAAATAAGACTTAGGTAATCCCTAGGTTAGTGTCTGCAAGTAGGCATAATAAGCACTACCATCTCCATTTTACCGGTTGCTAACCGAAAGGCACGTAGTACCTCCTCCGCGTGTGTTTTCGATCTTTCACAATGGATATTCTAGCCAACTTAACCAATACCAAATACACCTCATATCCGGACCGACCAACGCATTTACCCTAAAACAAATCAAAATGATCTTGTTTCACAAAACAATTCCTTTCTCTAGGTAATTGTAGACACCCCATTTTTGACCGTCCTCAAGACTTGGACGTCACCATTTGAACACTCGGTGATTATCCATGTTTGTGTTCGTTTGGAGTTCCCGGAGTTCTCGGCTACGCGCCTTGTCTCAGGATCTCCGAACTCGACCGTTTTGTGTCTGGTTTTGCACCAAACACTTGTGTTTTGCCTTGGAGGGGCAGTGAATGCCTTGTGAGGCATCCCCACACACCACCGGCACTAGCTAGAGGCCACCGGTTGGTTTTTGTTGCCGCCGGCAATTTATATTGCCGGTCGGCACTCTTTGTTGCCGGTCGGCACTCAATTTTGTCAAAATGACATTTTTGGCTAGCCGACTACTGTTCATCTGCTTTTTCAGATATTTTAGGACAGCTGTTTGGCATTTGGTTCCCCTTCATACACGTGTATGGAGGGATGCCCCTCTTGGTTGCTTAACTTGTAAGCATTACAAGTTTGGTTCCTCTATAAGAGGAGCCCTCTCCCCTTAGGGTTGGCTTTTTAGTGAGAAAACAACTCAGAGCAAGCTCTGGTTTTAGGGTTTGAGTTCCATTCATATCCTATCTCTATATCTCCATTGTGTGTGTTCTAGGTGCTTTGTGTCTTACTATTGCACACAAACACCTAGTCTTTCACTTTTTCTTGGTTTCTTCAAGGACCAGAGCTTGTTCTTGAGGTCTTTGGTTGGATTAGAGCTCAAAGAAGCAACAATATCAACATTTGTGAAGAAGGTCAACAAGGGTAAGAAACTAGTCCTTTTTACCCCATTTTTGCATCCTATTTCTACCTATCTTAGAGCTGTTTTTGTGCTTAGTGTTTAATACAAAAAAGTTCTGTTTTTAGGCCCTCTTGATTGTTTGTTAAGAGTGTTTTGTGCTTTGGGGAAGTTTGACCCCTCTTAGGCCTTGAAAGGCCCTTGTTTTGTGCCATTTTGTGCAAGTTCCGAGACTTTGGTGTTTGGGCCTCTTCACCACTGAAATCTTGAGGGATTTCAGTGGTGAAGACGGTACCTTGAAGTCTCCAAAAGGGGAGGGCCACCCCCTCTCCTTGTTGTCCTTGAAAGGGACCATTTTTGGCCTCTTGAGGGAGCCTATGTTAGAGTGTGTGTTGATCATGTCTAGGCTGCATTTCATGCTTATTATGCCATAATATAATCATGTTGTGTGTTGGTTTTGGAACTCCATTCATGTTTAGTATAGTTGCCATGTAATGCCTCCTTGATTCCTTAACATGCCTTAGGTTGTGTGCCTTTGTTTTAGCATGTTTTAGGCTTAGATTTGTGAAGTTCTTATGCTTATTTTGCCATGCTTTAGGTTTGTCCATAGTTGTTTGGATCGATTTTGGCATGCTTAGTATAGCTCCTTTGCATTTGTGGCTTGCCGGGCTTATACGCCTCAAGTATGTGAATGTGTAGCTTGTGTTGCTTGCATCATTTTGGTGGTTTGGAACCATCCAACATGTAATTTCAGTCCCTTTGGCATGCTCATATGCTTGCCTTAGTTGCCTCTTTGTTTCTTTGAGAGCATGTGTTGTATGCCCTATGTTTCGACCATGGTGCATGCCTTTGAATTCAAACCATTTAGATGCCATCTAAGTGGTCCTTTGGGCTTGATTTTGTGTGCTAAAACTCTGATTTTAGTTGCTTAAGTCTTGCCATGTTAGGTCTTGTCAAGTGTAGTTCAATGCCTCTTGGCTTGCTTCAAGTACTTGGCTAATTGCATGCTTTTGTTTGTCTTGTGTGAGTTGGTTTGGCACCTCTACTAACATGATTTAAGAGCTTAACTTGCATGCTAATTGTTCATATTTGTGCCCTTTTAAATGTGTTTAAAAGCTGCCCCATTATGCCTTAAGTATTGGACCATGAATGCTTGCATGTGTGTGTGCATCTTGGCCTTCACTTCCTTGCTTTTGGCCACTGATTTTAGTCCTATTTAGAGTTGCCTAATTCATGTTTAAATCCCTCTTTTATTTGGTTTGCATACTTGCCTTGCATGCTTGCTTGTATGTTTGTATAAGTGCCTTGCATTGTCCATATTGCATGCTAGCTAACAAGTCTAGGATTGCATTGCATTGTGCATGCTTGGCCTCTTGAAGTGAGTGTGATAGAGGTTAGGACCCTTTGGTTTGTTGTTTGCATTGCATTTCATTTGACATGAAAGTGCACACTTGGTTCTTTGGGCCATCATGCGTGGAAATGCGTGATTGGTGGCCCGAGAATCGAGGCACATCCTCCTTTGAGTCATAAACATGATAATGAATGTGTTTGGTGCATACATTGCTTGAATTGAGCTGACATGCAAGTTTTGCCCTCTGCTGCTGTGAGTTGCAGGTTCTGCAGGAATTTATTGCCGGCCGGCAACATTTAGTGCCGACCAGCAGTCAATCGATGGCCGGTGGATCTATTTTGTGCCGGTGGTCATTCTATCTAGCCGGTGGTATCCCCCAGTGTCCAGAGAGGCATCCTTGAGACTTTGACAGTGTTCAGAGGAGCAAAGCAGGGAAAATAGAGGCAGCCTAGGCATGGCAGTGCAATTCCGAGCGGAATCCGAGTGCACATGCATCTAGCCCTCTTCCCGAGGCGGTTTACTGTTTTTCTTAGATCATTCAATTCATTAATTAGTTAGGCAATTTGTAATATTTAATTAGCTTGCGTAGTTAATTAATTTGTATTATTATTTTGGCCCCTCCGAGCGAGGGTAGATCTGTAATAAGTGTGGGTGAGTGGTGTGTATGTCTTCCAACCCCCACTTCTTTCTTCCCTTTTATTTACCTGCTTATGATGGTAGATTAGGGCACGTTTATTTTAGCACACCTTATGCAATGCATGCGTGCATCCATGCATTTGTTTACATGCACCGGGCTCGGTACATCATACAAACCGCATCCTGTTTTCAAATCTAACTTGAATACGTGCACCGAATGATCGCATTTCACATGCCATTTTAGGGTTAGCCGAGCCTACTCTAAACTGCATCTCTGTATGTGTTGCATTAGCCAATTTAACATGAACTAGGACATGCATGTTTGCTAACTGGTTTATTGTTTTGGCACGGAGTACGATGTAAGTATTTATGCTTTAGCATATCGCATGCGTGTGAATGTTGCCATAACAGCATAATTACCATGAGGCTAAATGCTTATATGACATAAACTGTTTGAATGCCTGTGGGTGGAGGTTGGATTGCTTGAGTTGGAAAAACTCGTTGAAATCCGTGTTTTAGCCTACTTGCGAGTAGCAAATTCCGAAACGCTTTCAAAACAAACGGATATGCAATGTTCATTTCCAAATTAGGCAATCTAGTCTATACTTGTTTGCTGTGCGCATAACATAGTAATTCTAGGCTAATAATTGGTATAAGAACACATAACGTTTTCAAAATCGGATATCACGGTTAGTAGAGGCCGGTCTTCGGACCGGGCGAAAGGGGGTGCTCATAGCTGACCTTCCCCGATCGTACCCAAGCTCCCGAGCCAAGACATTTGGTGATGACGGACACGTGGCCTTCGGCACCGAGTCAGGGTTTCCTAAATTTCCCATTTTAAAATATTTAGGTGGCGACTCTGTATCTGGCAAAGCAGTCCATGTTTGGCACTACTTTTTCAAAAATCTGTTTTTCTTCAAAACGATTCGCCAGAGTTTGACTCTTTGGTTCAGATTTAGAACCGACACAAATCGAGTCCGAACTGTAACCCCATTGAGGTCCCCTCGCGGGCATGTTACACTAATAATTTTCCAATGCAAGGTTCAAAATCAATTTCAATAGCAATTCAATGGAATGACAATGCAAAATATACAAAGCATTTATATAGTTCCATTTTCAATTCCACCACACAATCCTCCATTGTGATTAAATTTTCATATCTTTCATCAATGTAATATCATAACACAATTCTAAGAGATAATATAACAATGTCAACATTCATGTATTCTCCACATGTTAAACATCATTTTCTAAACTTTGTTTTCCAAGACAAGCTAACAATAAATTTCAAAATCAATAATTCTCATTTCCTCCATGAAATTCCTCATTTGATACAATTATAGAAATTTCTCTATCATTTCTTCACATAACAATCCTCTAAGCATAAATTTCATAATACCTCAACTTTTTTCCCAAATCCCCAATTTTAGGGTTTCCATCAAAATAAGATTTTTTGTTCCATTTTTGAAAAGATTCTTCCTAAACAACACCCACACCTTAGAATATAGCTCATATTCTCAAAAGCTTTGGAAAAAATTAGAGAAACTCCGCTCATACAATCATCTAGGGTTCAACAACCCAAAATCACGATCAAAACATGAATAAATACTCGAAACAAGTATAAATTTGCAAAAACATATATATAACTCAAAGATTATCCCTACCTTAAGCTTTGGAGACGAAGAAAGAAGAAAGCCCCAAATTTGACAGTGTTGAAATATGATCTCTACCACACAAAATGTAGCCCTTGAAGAGTTCTCCAACTTTAATAAAAGAACTAGGGTCAAAGCTCTAATGGATTTGGAGAAATCAAAGGATTAATGTAATTTGGTGAGAGTAATTGTAGAGAGAAGGAAGAGAAAAGTGTTTTAGAGAGATAGAGAGATGAGGGAAAAGTGAGGTAGGTGCTCAACCCAAGGAAAGAAAAAGAAAAAAAATTCGGATACAGCGCGTTCCTGCACCTGCGGTACCATTTTTGCACGTGCGCCACTCATTCTCGCACGTGCGGCTCGCCTTCTGTGTGTGCCCTCCACTCGTGCAATTAAAGCAGTCTCGAACTATCGAAGGCACCCTTTCACTGCACGTGTGGCCTCACCTCCTCGCACGTGCGGCCCAAGCCTCCGCACGTGCGATTTTTCTCTTCACTCAAACATTGCACTTGCAAGACCCATGACACCCCCGATCCCAACTCAAGCTTTTCGAAACAAGTGAAAACTCAACTCTGAAATAAAATGAAGATGAGAATCCGAGAAAAGCTTCAAGAACGGTGAACCCAAACGGTCGACAAGACCTCAAATTAATTTCGGACACTCCCAACATGACTAAGATAATCACAATTAAAGGAAAACAAGACGGGCTATATACTTGGGCATCACATGCACTACGAATTTTGCCCGATCAAGAATCCATGGATTTTTTTTCTTACTTCATCAAGAGTTTTCCGTGCAAGCCCAAGTCCACCAACATCAAATGCTCCAGGAGAGTCCACTCATAAATCGTCTACTATCGACTCAAATATCGATTGTTAGGGAATAAAGGAGCCCACAAGCGCACAACAATTCCAGTCCAATCCATTAGAGAGAAACTCTAGAGTTCACAAATGCCACATCAATCAATGCCCAACATACATTGTTTGAAACTCATACCCACTTAAAACTTAAGCCTATAAGTGGATAGTCCATCTAATATATATATTAATTTATTCTTTATTCAATGTGAAACTCTATCTTTACACATGCTCTAACAATAATCTTATGTTAATCATAGCAGCATAGTGTGATATGTTCTTGTTTAGAAAATTCATTATCTATAACTTTTTAGTCAAGTTGATGGCTTTTATATTGATTATCATTTTGGGAGAGAGAGATAGAGAGAGAGAAAGAGAGAGAGTTGAATTCCATCAACCTCTGATCAAATAAGATCTATAAATTTTGTGTTTAATGAATATAAAATCTGGTGAAATATATTACACATAAGTGGTGCTAGAATTTGATCCTTTTTGGCTCGTTTGGTGCAACTTATTATTAAATAAAGAATTGATAATAAAAAATTAAAAACCAAATGCGTATCTCTTTTAGCTTTCAGTTAATCAACTTTTTTTTTTTAGTTTATTTAAATTATATATGTTTAATAAGTTATAAAAAAAAGTCACACCAAACAATTTAGTATAAACTCCTAAAACAACTTTGTTTCTTAAAAACCAAGAATTGTAAACAACTCATTAATTTCACTAAACAATACCATTGTTATTGTTGGTATTTTTCCATGATAATAATAGAAAAATAAATAAAATAGGAACGACAAAACAACCTTTTTTTTAAAAAAAATTAAAGAACAAAATATGGAATAGACTATGGCAAAATGAATAGATTACATAATGGATTCAAATAAACCAAAATCACTTGAACAAATTAGTAACATGGATAAATAACTATTAGGACTTGTCGAAATCAATTAATCTTCAAAAAATAAAGAACAAATGATAAGGAAAGCAAACCAAGTCTTGTGTTTCACACAGTTTCCTTAAAACAAATTCGCTTTCTCACCGATAGTGTTAGATGTGGCGCCCTATGAGAAAACTCCCAAACCCAGTTCCCCTATTACATTCAGTATAAATACAAACAGAAGGAAAAGAAGTAATAGTAGTATTACAATTCATCAACTCTTCTTCCCCATTGAACTATTCTTGAGAATTACAACGCTTTTGGCTTACATCCATATTTAAGAACAAAAAGGAACAATTCAATAGGTAAGAAGTTATACAAAAGAGAAAAGCCTAAAAGTAACTACATTCTATTATGAAGTATTCATGATTCACAAAATGAAATCCTTTATATTTACACCACAAAAACCAAGGCTTCAGCACAAAACATCAAACGTGAGAACATTCATGCTTCATCCAATTTTCTTTCCAAAGTAATTCACTTAGGTGGCTCATCGATTTCATTTCCTGAAAATGGTTAGCTTTGGGGCGAGCAAAATGCTCAATAGGTAGTAAATTTAATAGGTTATATAATTAATTGAAAAACACATGATCATGCAATGCAAATATTGGGATAATTGTAATATATATATGAGTATGGAATATGCAATGCATGAATTTTGATCAACGTTTCCAAGGTAAACATGGGTGGTAAATACACTATGACATCCCAAGTGAAAGCCGCAAACTCAAATTGCATATATATATAGAAAATAGTCTCACATTTGCCGACTCCAGAAATGGCGGGGCGATGGGCACCCAAAACATTTTTCCCTTCCACATTTGTCGACTCTATAAACGGCGGGGACATGGACACCCAAAAACCATGTTTTTCCACATTTGCTGACTTGAAAAGCTGTAGGCTCGTGGACACCCAAAAACATTTTGCCACATTCTTCTGGCAATATGTGCAGATAGGGCAATTGGTCACCTTGGTTCGCCGAGCAAGCACCAATTGCATTACACAACTCAAATAAAACCCGACTCACTACCCGAACTCATAGACTATTTACCCCCTTTCAATACTTTCAACTATTCACACAAATGTAGTATCATAGAAGAAATGTAATAATGCAATTGATGCATGAATTTGAAATTCTCATTTTCCCTAGAATGATTTCAATTCAGCACGATTCAATAATTCACACTTCAATAATAAAAGATTCTTCAATTCACCACCATCACCATCACAAAGTTTTATATAGAAAAAGTCTTAGAGTCTTATATTCTAACATCAAAGTCAAGCAACCTACTCAACTTCAGATTCAAAAGACTAATTAAGCAAAACCCCTCTTTATTGAACAATTTGAAAACTAGGGTTTATAGAAAATTTAGTGGTTTTCCCTCTTTCATAAATTAGAAGCAAATTCTCATCCTTAAGAATAATGATTGTCAATAATATACATAAACCCTTCTATAATGGTGAAGTATAGCCCATTTTTCTTCCAATTCATTCACAACCCAACACAATCCATATATATATATAAAGATAATTATCTAATGAAAATACCACATATGAATTCCAATCTAAAGATACAACAAGTTAAAGATACTTGTAGACACTCCATTTTGACTGTCCCTAAGACTTGGGCACTTTATTCCAAACACCCGATGATGAAAGTTACACTGTGCATTCTTTTGAATTCTAAACTATTTTAGACCTTAAAATCTCTTTTCAAAATATTTCTACAATGTTCCGAGGCTCGTATTTCAATTAAAATGTTGCACTTTTCAGTAAAATAAGTAAGGACAAAGTGGAAATAAATGAAACGAAGGTGAACTCTTTGAAAAATCTCTAAAACATAGGTGTGGCGTTAAAGGAAATAGGAGGGGATGGAAGAAAACTAGTTTAGGAAAAGGTTGAGCATCAAACCGTTAAGAAAGAAATTAACAGACTTCACTAAATTAGTCATATCTCTTTGTACAATTATAATTTAGATGTGAGGCCACCACCATTGGAAATTAGACTTTTGGGGCTTCAATTTAGACTCAAGAATCACCTAAAACCGAGTCCGGATGAGGGAGATATACCTATTTGAAGTCGGGCTTGAAAATAGTTTTTTGGACACAGTCGGGTTTGTTTAGATTAGGCCGTGCCTTGTTTAAACCGGCCAGGTTTGAATGAAAAATAGTCCATAATGCCTTTTATACTTGGCTTTTCATTTTTGGGCCCAGCCGTGTGTTTTGTGGCCCGACTGAGTCTCATTAGCAATAAGTAGGACAGCTGGTGAGAATTCGCCATTTGTTTTTTTTTTTTTTTGAAGATATTTTTGACCAAAACATCTCAAATTCTTTAAATGGACCCCCTGCCTTCAGAATTGAGGGTTAGAAGATTTTCGTAAAGGCTTTGAAGGATATTGAGAGTTAAAACCATCCTCCTTCTTCCCGTTACTTCCATATCATCCTTTGGCTTTACATACACAATACATACACCATTAGAGCTTGTTCTTGAAGCTTTTTGTTGAAGTTTCAAACCATATTTCATAAACTTGAGGGTGTTTGGAATCAAGTTTGTCAATTAAGAGCTTATTTCTCTTTTCAAGAGGTATAACTTTGCATTTCATCTTTACTTTTCTTTCATTCTTTTCCTCTCTTTTTCTTGCCTACACACTGTTTTTCAAATGTTTTGAGGGGCTGAAAAATGTGATTTAAGGTTACAAAAAAGTGGAAGGGTTAGCTACCTTTCCTTAGGCTTGCTTGCTAGATTTGTTCTCCTCCATTTTTGTTAATATTTTCTACCTTTTAAAACTGATTTTTAGCATAGCTTTGTGCTGTTTTTGGGGCTATGTAATGTCTTTTAAATTTATGTTTTGAATATTATGATTGTATTGTTGTAAGTCCTCATGGGTTTGGTGTGTTTAGGACATAGCTGCCAATCCGTTTGAGTTGATAGTCCTTTTCTTTCATTTTCCTTATAGCTTTTATGTAAATATTCAAGTACTCATGTCATTGTAATCCTCCACTTTCTATTCATGTCTGCAACCTCCCTCCTTTCTTTGTTTTTTTTTTTAATTTTTTATTATTAAGATTTGTATCAAACAAAAGATCTCCGCTTAAGGCATAAGAAAGAGACCCCTCATGCTAAATGGTTTAATCTCTTCGGAGGTTCATTACTAAGGCATTACATCTCTCTTATGCTAAGCATGATTTCTTGTTTGATATTTTCCTTAATCGTCGGTGCATTACTTCTAAGGGACTAACTTTCTATTTTAGACCCTTGGAAATCATAAAGGAAGGCTTCATTATAGCTTGTTATCGGGTTTGAATTTAGAGTCATTATTGCCCAGTTCAGATTTGACTCCAAATTCATTATCGCTTGTAAATGGGTTTGATTCCTCCTTTGTAATTTCCCCCGAAGAAAAGGACTCGAAGGGTTCATTTCTCAAGTCAAGCCATGCTTGCTAATCTTTATTGCTTTGGACATTAGTGGATTTAAACATCACCATTGGACAAAAAGGAAGAAACGATAAGAAATGGAAAGGCAAAGTAAAAAAGGGTAATAAAACTGGAATAAAATTGAAGTAAAAAGATAATAAAATTGGCTAGATTCAGTTGGACGTTATACTGAATCCGTCGCTTCTAGAATCATTGCACATTAAATTAGTGATGTTTGATGGTTCAAGAAGCACGTCTACCCCCTTTCTTGAATTAACTTCATGATAGAAAGGAGGTAATTTTTGTCTTTTTGTTTTGTTTATTGAATTCTTATCCTATTGCTTCTAAAGATCATCATGCAACAAATTTGCATTGGTTGATAATTTGGAAGTGAATCTAGTCCTCCCTTGAATATCTTCATGATAGGAAAGGGCAAAGAGGACAAACATCTCTTAGAAACACTTTGTCTGCACTGTTTTCACCTCAGTGCACAAAACAGTCTTTTTACCAAACAATAGGGCACGGCCGGATTTCTTTGGACCTGACTGAGCCTCTTTGTGGGCCGGTCGGGCTCCAAAGTATCGTACACAGTGCAGTTTACTGAAAACACAGAGCAGTGGCTGAGAGTAAAACAGAGCAGTTTCTGAGGACTGTCTTCATCAGCAAACATGTGATCTTTGTTCGTAATATTATTGTTGTAATAAATTAGGTAATTATTCATTCGGATTTGTAATTAATTAGAACATTCGGACATTTAGACCCTCTTGTACGTGGGCAAATTTGTAATAATTGGTGTATGTCTCCGATCCAATTTTCTTTCTCCCTTTTATTTGCATGCTTACTGTGGTTGTATAGCATCATATTTTCTTTTTCATTTCCATGACTTGTATCCATTTTTGCATATATGAGGATTCGGCTCACCATATCTTGACATCGTTATCATTTCTTATTCGCTTATGTGCGCTACCGCATGTTTTGAATTGATTCACATGTCATATGAATAGCTGAATCTATTAGTTGCATTTTGTATATATTGCATTAGTCATGCACATATTTTAGGATCATGCATTTTTCTTAACTATCTTTTTTTTCTTTGGCTTGCTTTAGATATTTGGGGTAAGCATTTTTTTGCTTTAGCATATCATGTATGTATGTTTGTATTACCATGTCGAGCATAACTACCATGAGGCTATGTGCTCAATTGAAATAATTCTATGAATGCTTGTGGATGGAGGCTATTTTGCTTAAATTGGAATAGCTTTGATTATTGTACACATGAGCATTTTTTTCCTTAAAATTGCACATATTCGAAAATATTTTCAAAAATTGCATGAAATCAAAGCATTCCAAAGTGAGCAACGTAGTCTATACTTATTTGCCTCACGTAGTAATGTTAGCATATTAAATAATCAAAACATGAGCATATAATGTTAATAAAAATCACATCATGACTAGCAGATGCCAATCTTTGATCGGGTGAGTGGGGTGCTCAATTCATGACCTTTCCCTCTCATATCTCAGTTTCCAAACTAAGACAAACTTTGGTTATGATGAAGAAGTGGCCTTTGGCACGAGTCATGGGTTTCCTAATTTTTCCAAAACTATTAGGAGGCGACTCTGAAATCTGGCAATGCAGTCCATTTTTTGCATTTCTTGCGTATAGTGGATTTTTCTAGGATGTGTCAGATTTGGACTCTCATTTATGTTTCACATTGCACTTGTAAAACCAGGTTCGGAACCACGGGAGTCCGAACTATAGCGCGATCGTGTTCGAGGAGGCTAAGCCCCTCCGAGGAGCGCAAAAAACTAGCTACAGTACCCCTACCTCAAGATTTGAGAGCTATAATGCAAACTCAACTCCTACTTGATCAACTAGTAAAGCAATTGGTAGAACACTTGACCCGAGCTTTCCTTTCAACTTTCTAGGAAGATCTTGGGTAGATTTAAGATAAAAGTTTGACAAATCTTGTGTTTGGAGTGTTAAGGTTTCGAAATGGGTGATGGAGAGAGAAAATAGTTGGAAAAAAATGAAAAAGAAATGAGTTAGATCGACTTTTAAGTAAGCTGACCCGAACAAACCGCTCAAGTGAACTTTCCATCGCTTGAGCGAATAACACAATTTCGAAGAGATCGCTCGAACGATCATTTCAGCGCTCGAGTGGTAAATAAGAGGTCCCAGAAGTTTTGCAGAGTTACAATGAAAATACTAGGACCCTGAAATCTGCGCTCGAGCAACCACTTTACCGCTCGAGCGATCTTGCCTATAAAATGACAACTACTGAGAACCATGCATCTTCACTCGAGTGACCAAATGACCGCTTGAGCGGTCTGCCAAAATCAACTGTCATAGCTTACCGTCTTTAAAGAATTTTGTCCCCGAATTTCCATAATCCTTGTCAAAACAACTCCAACAACTCTCAAGAAAGGGGAATGCTAATCTTACAATAATCCCAATCATCAAAATGTCATCCATTGGAAAGTAAAATCAATTTAACATTCCCATTACAATGTATTGCTTCAAGTTTTTAGGTAATCAATGCAAATTCATTGTTCCACTAACTTAGATATAAGATATTAACACAATAAAAGGTAACAAAATTACACATCATTAAACAAATTAGGATATTTCTCACGAACTTCGGCTTCCCTGTCCCAAGTGGCTTCTTCTACCTCGTGATGGTGCCACAATACCTTGACTAGGGGAATGGTTTTACCTCCCAAGACTGCTCTCGGGAGTCTAGAATCCTTACGGGTCTTTCCTCATAGGAAGCGTTTTCATCTACTTCCAAGTTCATCCAATCTAAGACATGTGAAGGGTCTGGCTCATACTTATGAAGCATTAAGATGTGAAACACGTCGTGTATCCCGGATAGTTGTGGTGGTAAGGCAAGACAATAGGCGACTTTTCCCATTCGTTCAATAACATCAAACGGACCAATGAATCTTGGTGATAGCTTTCCACTCTGGCCAAACTTCATTAAGCCCATCCTAAGTGATATCTTCAAAAACACATGATCACCTACCTCAAAGGATAAGGGTCGTCTTCTTTGATCTGCATAACTTTTCTGCTGACTTTGGGCATGGTTAACCTTTTCTGAATGAGAGCTACTTTTTCGATGGTCTCTCAAACTAAGTCTAGCCCAAGAATGGGTGAATCTCCTAACTTAGCCCAACACACGACCGACCTGCAAGGATGCCCATACAGGGCTTCAGAAGGTGCTATCCTAATGCTAGCTTGGAATCTATTGTTGTAGAAAAACTTTGCTAAAGGCAAATATTTCTCTCATAAACCTTTGAAATCTAATACACAAGCTCTCAACATATCTTTGAAAATTTGAATTGCGCGCTAAGACTAACCATCGGTTTGAGGGTGGTAGGCTGTGCTAAAATTCAATTGAGTGCCTATGACGGTTTGTAAACTCTGCCACAATCGTGCGATGAAGCGAGGATCTCTATCTAAGACAATGCTTACCGGAACCCCATGAAGCCGAACGATCTCCCTAATATAAAGTTCCGCTAAATAATCAACCGAGTCACCCATACACATTGCAAGGAAATGTACCGACTTAGTTAGTTGATCTACTATAACCTAAATTGCGTCATTACCCTTCCGAGTTCTAGAAAGACCTGAAACAAAATCCATTGTGATTTGCTCCCATTTCCATTTAGGTATAGGTAAGGGTTGTAACAACCCCGCCAATTTTTTATGTTCTGCCTTGACTTGTTGACAAGTTAAACATTTGGATACAAACAAAGCTACATCTCGTTTCATGCCTCTCCACAAAAATTAACGGCTCAAATCATGATACATTTTTGTGCCTCCCGGATGGATTGCAAGACATGAGTGATGAAACTCTCGAAGTACTTTATCTTTATGAATTTGGTATAAGGAGGTGATCTATATATCAGACACTTGAATTAGAATGCACCCTCAACCCTTTTATTCTTTCCCTTGGAAAATTGTCTCTCTAATTGCTTCTATTTCTGGATCACTTTGTTGCGCCTCTAAAACTCTTGTGACTAGTGAAGGTTGAGCAAGAATTAAAATAAGGCGGCTTGTCCAGGAGACTCGCCGAGCGTCACATTGCATTCACCCAAGTCACCCAACATCTTCCACTCTCTCATGGCAAGGCTAACAACTGTACTCATAGAATTTCTGCTGAAGGTGTCGGCCACTACATTTTCTTTTCTCGTGTGGTAGTGCAATTCAAAATCGTAGTCTTCCATGTAATCCAAAGTTTTAGAGAAAAAATCACTACGGCTAATTCAAGGTCATGAGTTGGGTAGTTCCACTCATGAGTATTTAGTTAACGTGAACCATATGCCACAACTTTACTTCTTGCATCAAAACGCATCCCAAACCCTTTCTAGAAGCATCACAGTAAACTATATAACCCAGTCCTCTCTCCAGAATAATCAAGATGGGTGCTGAAGTTAATGTAGTCTTTAACTCTAAGAAGGATTTCTCACAAGATTCGTTCCAAGAAAATTTTACTCCTTTCCTGGTTAGTCTAGTCAATGGTGCCGCAAGAGTGGAAAAGTCTTTCACAAATCGTCTATAATATTTGGCAAGACCTAAAAACTTACGAATCTGGAAAACATTTTTTAGGTCATTCCTACTTCTGCACTGCTTCAATTTTTGATGAATTGATAGTGACTCCCTTCCTTGAGACAACGTGACCCAATAACGTCAACTCTGAAAGCCAAAAATCGCACTTTTTATACTTATCATACAACCGATGTTCCCTAAGCAACTACAAGACAATACGAAGGTGTTTTTCATGCTCTTCTTCAAAAGGTGAATAAATGAGAATATCATCCACAAAAACCACCATGAATTTATCAAGATAATCTCAGAAGACTCGATTCATTAAGTCCATAATGGTGGTAGGAGCGCTGGTTAAACCAAACGGCATTACAAGAAATTCGTAGTGGCCATATCGAGTATGAAAGGCTGTCTTAGGAATATCCTTGTCTTTCACTCACAACTGATGATAAGCCGATCTTAGGTCTATCTTTGAGAAACAACGGGAACCTTAAGTTGGTCAAAATGATCATCTATTCGAGACAGAGACGATTTGTTTTTAATTGTGACCATATTCAATCTACGGTAGTCGATACATAGCCTCAACGAACCATCTTTCTTTTTAGTAAAGAGAGCCGGTCCTCCACAAGGCGAGGTACTTGCACATATAAAACCCTTATCTAATAACTCTTGTAGTTGCTCATTTAGAACAAATAGCTCCATAGGGGCGAATCTATATGGCAACGTGGAGATGGGTGTTATACCAGGCACCAGGTCTATAGAAAACTCTACCTCATAATGAGGTAGCAATTCAATGAGATCCTCAGGAAAAATGTCTAGATACTCACAAACTACCTTAGGAAATAACCCCCGAGTCACACTATTCCCATCATCTATAATAGTTGTAAGAAGAAAACTAAGTTTACCTCAACTTCGCAGGTCATACAACGGCGACAACCCTCCATCGGCCCTATCTCCCAGAAAGTAAAAGCAGTCCCCACCTGCAATACACATAGTGACTCTTCCATGGTAACAATCTATGACAAAACGGTAAGACGACAACCAATCCATACCAAGAATGACATTAAAACCCGACATCTCTAACAACACAAGATTAAAAGGAAGTTGACATTTAGCTACCTCGATTGCACACCCACGACACCCCCGATTCAGAACAGCCTGACCCCCAACTGATGACTTAACCATAAGTAAAGACTCTAGTTATTCTATCTTCAAGCCTAACGTGGATGCAAATTGTAGACACCCCATTTTTGACGGCCCTTACGACTTGGATGTCCTTGCATGCATATCCGATGATGAGTCTGTTTGCTCACCAAGTGC
The DNA here is from genome assembly GCA_030407325.1 of Camellia japonica. NCBI lineage: Eukaryota > Viridiplantae > Streptophyta > Magnoliopsida > Ericales > Theaceae > Camellia > Camellia japonica. The sequence continues at coordinate 54,742,866 of JAPPVO010000029.1, forward strand.
TCGAAGTCCTCAACAGAATGCCATAACTTTGAGCCTTTCAAACCCTACACTCTTTTTGTCTCATTTTTTGGATCATGCCTTGGTCTTTCCAGCTTGCAATCTCTGGTGGCCTGCCGGCCATCCCTAGAGGCTGCTGGCCATCATTTTTGGGCTGCCTTGCCAGCCACCAGTGTATTTTGCAGATATTTTATGCCAACTGTGCCAGCTCTTTGTACAGATGCATACATCTATCCCCACGTGTAGGGCTAGATCTTGAGGGAATTTCATTTTTTCTATATATAGGGACCCCCTCTCTCTTGTAGCAAGGTTAGAAAATTTTGAACTCAAAAATTTTCCTCTCTCTACAATTCTCTCTTTCCCTCTGCAAATTATCTACACTTTTGACTACAATTCCTTAACCTTTGCCTATACGCCCTTAACCAAATCTCACCATCTTTGAGCTAAGGTACTTTTGAGCTTGGTTTGAGCTCTGGAGGGTGTTGTTTGCTTGGTTTTGTTGCTTGGAGTTGCTCTTCTCTTCAAAGGTATAAAACTTTGCTTGTAACTTTGTTTTATTTGCTTCTATTCCTACTGTTTTTCCATTGTTTTGGGATGTCAAAACTTTATGTTTTTTGGGCTAAATCTTGGGTTTAAGGCCATTAAAGGTTGAGGGGTTGATAGCCCTTTTTGCTACCTTGATTTGGAGGCCTTTGCCCTTGTGTTTCCCACCATTTTTCTATCTTTTTCTGAGCTTTTAAATATTGATTTTTAGAGCTTTTTCAGTGGCCAAAATCATGTTTTGAAGTCCAAATTTAGAGGGGTTAGCCTCCCCTCCTTGTGTCTTACTTATTAGCCTAGGTTGTGCCATGTTTTAGAATGTTAATCTAGACTTTTTTAGCTCAATTCTAGCATGTTCTAGGACTTGTTTAGACTATTTTTCCCCTGCTTTGGGCTGGTTATTACATTTGAGCTTTGTTTTGCATGCTTCAAGTGTAAGTGCCCTCACAAGCTTGGTGTTTTAGGCCTTTAGACACCACTTGTTTGAGTTGATTGCATTGTTTTAGTGTTTTTCTTACTTAATTTTAGCAAGCATAATCTCTGCAACCTCCCTCATTTCTTCACTCTTTGTTTGCTTTGAGAGTTGTTTCAACCTTGGGATTGTTTAAGCTTCAGATTGAGGTCCATGCTTAATGGTTTAATCCTCTTTTGGGGGTTCATTATCAATGGCATGACACCTCTCTCTTGCCTTAAACTATCCCTTGTTTGACACTTCCTTCCCTTTTAGAGGACTCAACTCACCAATGGACTTAATTGGGCAAAGAATGATTGGTAAGTTAAAATGAGTAACAAAAAACTTGGGACTAAAAGTGAGAAAGATAATATTTGGTTGTGTTCAATCGGACGTTAATTGAACACATGGAAGCTTGAACCATTTCATACTTGCTAGTGATGAAATGATTCAAAGTCTCCAAGGTCAACTTCTTCCCTTGATCATTCATGAAAGGGAGGAGGCTTGCGTTTTGCGTTTATTGAACTTGCGCACTTGGTTTTACAAGCCATCATGCAATGAAATTGCATGCATTGATGGTTTGTGAACCAAAGGTCGCTACTCCTTTGATTTCCTATGAAAAAGAGGTGTGAGTTGTGCAACCAAACCCTTGAAATACCTTGTATATGCTCTGTTTGTCTTTTATTGTAGTAAGATGAACCTGTGCATTAGTGGCCGACATGCCACTTTCCATGACCGGCAGACCACCATCCATGGCCGGCTGATAGTTGGCAACCTTTACCAGTGGCCGGCCAGCCACTGATTCAAAATTCAGCAGAGTATTGGTAAAGCAGAACAAAGTGAGCAGCAGTGCTGGTGTTCAACTGTGCAAACAGAGACATTAGGAAGCAAAACGGTGGTCTTTTCAGGTGGAAACTAAGAATGCGCATGCACATCCCTCGTTTCCCGAGGTGGAGCAATTAGTTGTTTAGTTTAATTACTTATTTTCATTGCACTTGTGTTGCAATTATTTAATTTGTTAAAGTAGTTAGCTTGTTATGTTGAATTAATTGATTAACTAGTTAGTTAATTCAAATGTTGTAATAATTAGTTAAGTAGTTTAGCTAGTTATTCATTTAGTTTTGTATTAGTTAGCTTAATTAGTTTTAGCTTAATTAGTTAGTTAATTAGCTAGTTAGTTCATTCGGACTCTCCTTCGTGAGAGCGCAATGTAATAATGTATATATCTTCTAACCCCACGTCTTTCTCCCTTTTATTTAACTGCTTATGATGGTTAGTTTAAGGACATCATGTTTTGTTTAGCATACTTCATGTTTGCATTCACTTGTATTGCATGTACCGAGGCTCAGTTCATCATTCTAACTGCATTGTCGTTTCAATACTTCTTTGAATGCGTGCTTAGACAGCATGTTATCAAATCGATTCATAGTCATGTTTAGCAGCCGAGCCTATTAATTGCATATCACATGTGTTGCATTAGCCATATCGCACAGTTAGGAATCATGCATTTTTCTGACTCTTTTGTTTTATCTTAGCTTGGAGTACTAGTGAGTTTTTAGTGCTTTAACATAATTGCATGAGTGTGATTGTTGCCATGTCTAACATGCTTGCCATGAGGCTAAGTGCTTACTTGTTGAACTGTTTGAGTGCCTATGGATGAAGGCTTGTTGCTTGAATTGGAATGATTCAATAAATGTACGTTTAAGCCCACTTTGTTAAGTGGCAAATTCAAACTCTTTTCAAAAAAACAAACATGAAATTGAATTGTTCCAATTCAGGCAAACTAGTTTATACCTTGTGTGTGCATATCACATAGTAAATGCTAGCTAAATAAACCGGAACAAAAGCATATAATATACATAAAAATCATATCATGATTAGTAAATGCTGATCTTTGATCGGGTGAGTGGGATGCTCAATTCATGACCTTCCCCTCTCGTACCTAAGTTCCTGAGCCGAGACAATCTTGGTGATGACGGACACGTGGCCTTTGGCACAAGTCATGGGTTTCCTGAATTTCCCCAAAATAAAATATTTAGGTGCGACTCTATATATGGCAAAGCAGTCCAATTTTGACATTTTTGATTGAAAATCAATTTCCAAACAATTTGTCGGATTTGGACTCTTTAGTGTTTATCAATTTCACATTGCACTTGTGAGATTAGATTCAGAACCGCGAAAGTCCGAACTGTAGGCCTTCTTTGGAGTTTCCGAAAGGGGGCACGAAAAAGCCGAGCTACACAAATGCAGATGCCATGAATGAATGAGATGCTCTGGTATCTATCAATATGTTGGCCCAAATATTATAGATAAGATAGGTACCTCTCATCATCGATGGCCCCGATGATTGTCTTGAAACAGTAACAACATAAACTCGCCCTTGAGGCCTCTGTTCACCCCAATCACCTCTCAGAGTGTTGGCCAATGGGCCAGCCTGTGCTGATATGGCCTCTTGTACTACTCTTGATGTCTATCCAAACTAAACTGACTGGTAGTTCTACCTCTAACCTTGGCCTCCCTGATAACCCCTAGAATTTCGGGACCCTGACGCACTCCCCATCCTGGCTAGTTATGGACAAAACCACTTCATGTGCCTTGATTGCCCACAATGGTAGCATGCAAACAACTGGCCCCTTCCATGGGCTTTGTAACGCCCCAATTTTCATACCCAAATGATAATACAATAATCATGGTTCTTTAAAGTAAAACTGAAAGTAAATCTTCACACTTGCAATACATGATACAAGTAGTCCTCATGCGATAATGCATTCACTTCAAATCAAGATAACATAAACAAATAAATACCCTCATGGGTTTACAAGTTTCCAAGGCTTAGGCCCGGTTACACAAATCGGTTATTCAAACCCACACAAATATAGTCCTTCACTTACAAAACAAAGTCACACAAAATGAGAGCATTGTACTCCCAACACACACACTTCCACGCCTTCAGTTAGGCAGAATCGCCACATCTTTTCGTGTACAAAAATCCCATAGGGTGAGCATAAAGCCCAGTAGGAAATCCTTAACAAAGTATATACATTTTATACAAGTCTCAAGAGATGAAATACATATGCCATGCTATGCCCTTTTTGAAAGAAAAATACATCTTCATCTTTTGTAAACCATCATGTTCAATGATGTCATGCAATTTCCATTGTTGAAAACTTAACAATTTAACTCAAGAGGCAGTGAATACAACTCTAGTAATCCCTAGGTTGGTGTCTGCAAGTAAACTATACAAGTACTACGAATTTGTCATTTTTACCGGTATTAACCGGAAGGCTCGACACCTATCCGCGTGGGTTTTTCGGTCTTTCACCTCGGACACTCAGACCAACTTATCAATTTCATCTGCACCACCTTTCAAGACTTATCACCGTATTTACCCCAAAACCATTTCATGAAAACTCGTTTCCCAACATTCTTTTCTTCATGCAAGGTTTTCAAATCAACGTTCAAAGCTCAACATAATCAAATGATTTGATATGCCCATGTAATGATTAAATGCAATGCAACACATCTTCCTTTTTCAATTCTTCCACACAATATCTCCATTGTGATCAAAATTCTCATTTCTTATTTCAATGTAATTTCACAAGATGAATATATAAATATGATCCAATTCATCCAAGGAATAACATTTTCCACTTTTTGAGTATTCTCAACAATTTAGTCATTTCAAGACTATAACAACATTTTTGAACAACAATTTCCAAAACTTCAACAATTCTCATATTCCATGAAACTCATCATTTATGTATATATAAATAAACAATTTTCAAACATCCAATTATTTTGGCATACAAAATAAATATAACATCTTGCAAGGATTTTCAACATCTCTTAAATTTTTTTTAGGTTTTTCCACCAAAACCATTCATCTTCAATTATTTGAGAAAATTTCACCAAAGCCTCTTTCTTTAATCAACATAGTCCAAAACCCTCAATTTCTAATTTTAAAAGGCTTAAGAAAGTAAGCCCACTTTCAAAAATCACTCATCTTCTTAAATCAACAATCAATTTCCAAAACTAATCAAAGGTTGATTTCAAAAATCATCTAGATCTTGCAAAAACATATATAACTCAAAGAAAATTCCTACCTCAAGCTTAGAAGAGAAGATGAGCAAACCAAGGTTGAAACTCCAAAGATGTCGAAACCAACTTTTACTTGGATCAAAACAAAGCTCTTGACAAGATTTACACTTAATCTCAAAGGAGCAAGGCAAGGAGATGCTTCCAAGTGAGTAGATTTAAAGATCTTTGAGCAAAAAGTGATTTTGGAGAGGAAGAGAGTGACTCACGGCTTGGAGAGGGAAAAAGAGAAGAAAAAGTAAAGAAAAATTTAAGTGAGGGTCCTATTTATAGTGCTAGGTCAAAGTAAAATGAAGTCCCAAAATCAACCCAAAAGATCAAGTCAAAATCCCAAAAAAGTAGGCCCAAAACTAGACTGAAATCTGAAAAAAAAAGTCTGCAGGGGTCACCCTATGAAGAAAAGCTGGAACACTTATGTTTGACAGCATAAAAACCCCCTCCCGCCCCCCCCCCCCCCCCCCCGGCCCGCGAATGGGGTCGACACCAAATTCCAGCAAGTAATTTCATAAAACAAAGGGTCGACCCCATAACAAGATTTTTAAGTTCCCAAACAACTTTTCAACGAAAAAAAGCATGAACGAGAAATCCCAACAAGTTTAAATCAATTTGTACTCCTCCAAAACTAAGACTAAAGATTCCCAAAATAAAATAAAAGATTCAAATACACTTCCCGAAATCTTTGAAGGACACAAGTGCTACAGGCTTGGCTTTGAGAACGCGCTTGTTGTTGATGATCAAGATTTTATTTGTACTCTGATGCTTTGTAACCTTGCTAGCCACATCTGAAACAAGTAATACGGTTAGGACCCGTACTCCCTGAACTCCTCATTGAAACAGACCCCAATGACTTGGCTTGTTGGGGGCATGGATTGAAAAAAAAAAAAAGAACTCCTTGACTTCTTAGAAGATCCAATGTCACTCTTAGATTCGGTATAACTCGGTCACTTATGCTTCTGTCTCGCTTCTTCGACCTGTAGCATAATTTCTCTGTAAGTTGTGGCCTCCACCAACCTATCATACTCTCTATACATATTGCCCATCATTTTCATCAAAATCTTCGGCCTTAATCTCTTCTCAAATTCTAAGCACCAACACTCCTCGGTCGCTACAAGCTTGGGTGCAAAACGCACCAAGCTAGGAAAAGTGGCCTCAAATTCTGTCATTGGGGTGTCTAACTATCTAAGTTCTTCGAATTGCTTCCTTAATCTCTCCTTAGCCATGGAAGGTAAAAACTTCTCCTAGAAGGCATTGGTGAAGGCCTCCCAAGTATGCTCTACTCTACGCTTAAAAGATTTCCACCATTGACCAGCCTCCCCTTTAGCTAGTAAGCCACCAGCGCCACTCGAAGTTCTCCATCATGAATATCTAGGATTTCGAAGGACTTAATGATTTGCTCTAACCATTCGTCTGCTTTCATAGGGTTGAGTCATCCACTAAATTCGATAGGGTTGGAACGAAAGAATTCCTTCTTCAAGAAGGAGGTTTGAGTTTTCCCTTCAATCATCCTCGCTGCTTGCTCAGCTCGGAGTATTTCCATGGACTCACAGAAAGCCCGGCCATATCTCAGGCTAATGCTCCCATTGCATCCTGGGCTAGATGAACGGCCGCATCATTTTGTCCCACTTCATTTTCTTGAGGAGGAATATCTTACTGAGTCGGAATATCCCAATTACCGGCCTACCACGGCCTCTGCCACGGCCTCTACCACATCCAGACATCCTATATAAAGGTAAGGAGGAAAAAGAATTAACTCACAATCTGTATACCATATGTCAACCCACACTTCACACACAAGTTAAACACACGCCTATACATATACCTATACCATATAAGGCTAGCCACATAAACACATAGAGCACACACGAGTTACTCTCCCAAGATTCTGACTAGTCCCATGGCACTCAAGGACCTCCTAGTGGAAAAAGCAATGATAGGTGCCTTTCCAAAAGGATTACGATGACTGCAATAGGCATAAGTCACATCCTAAGAGTTTAACTCCATATCAACATAATCACAACAGCAGACAAAACATATAAGGTAAGTCAACGTCCCTTCCTAGCATGATGACTCTACGCGGCAAGGCCGCTTCCCACGAGCTCCAGGTATTCAAATCTGATTAGCTCTGATACCAATTTGTAACGCCTTGAGAGAAAACTCCCAAGCTCGGTTCCCTTATTATATTCTGTATAAATGCAAACAAAAGCAAAAAAAAAAAAAAAAAAAACAAACAAACAAACAAAAAAAAAAAACAAAAACAAAAACAAAAAAAAAAAAAAACAAAAATAATAATAGTAATACTACAATTCATCAACTCTTCTTCCCTATTGAACAATTCTTGAGAATTACATCACTTTTCGCTTGCATCCATATTTAAGAACAAAAAGAAATAGTTCAATAGGTAAGAAGTTATATAAAAGAGAAAAGTCTAAAAGTAACTACGTTCTATTATGAAGTATTTGTGATTCACAAAATGAAATCCTTTATATGTACACCACAAAAACCAAGACTTCAACACAAAACATCAAACGTGAGAACATTCATGCTTCATCCAATTTGCTTTCCAAAGTAATTCACTTAGGTGGCTCATCGACTTCATTTTCTAAAAATGATTAGCTTTGGGGTGAACAAAAAGCTCAGTAGGTAGTAAATTTAACAGATTATATAATTAATTGAAAAACGCATGATCATGCAATGTAAATATTGGGATAATTGTAATATATATATATATATATATATGAGTATGAAATATGCAATGCATGAAGTTTGATCAATGTTTCCAGGGTAAACATGGGCGGTAAATACATTATGACATTCTAAGTGAGAGCCACAAACTCAAATTACATATATATATATAGAAAATAGTCTCACATCTGCACACTCCAGAAATGGCATGGCGATGGGCACCCAAAACCTTTTTCCCTTCCACATTTGTCGACTTTATAAACGGCGAGGACGTGGACACCCAAAAATCATGTTTTTCCACATTTTCCGACTCTAAAAACGATAGCCTTGTCGTCACCCAAAAAATGTTTTCCCACATTCGTCTAGCGATATGCGCATACAGGGCAATTGGGAACCTTGACTCCCCGCGTAGGTACCAATTACATTACACAACTCAAACAAAACCCAACTCACTATCCGGACTCATAGACTATTTACCCCCTTTCAATACTTTCAACTATTCACACAAATGTAGTACCATAGGAGAAATGTAATAATGCACGTGATGCACGAATTTGAAATTCTCATTTTCCCTAGGATGATTTCAATAAAGATTCTTCAATTAATCACCATCACCATCACAAAGTTTTATATAGAAAAAGTTTTAGAGTCTTATGTTCTAACATCAAAGTGAAGCAACCCACTCAACTTCAAATTCAAAAGACTAATTAAGCAAAACCCCTCTTTATTGAACAATTTGAAAACTTGGGTTTATAGAAAATTTAGAGGTTTTGCCTCTTTCATAAATTAGAGGCAAATTCTCATCCTCAAGAATAATGATTGTCAATAATATACACATAAACCCTTCTATAATGGTGAAGTATAGCCCCTTTTTCTTCCAATGCATTCACAAAGATGTGCTTTCATATTAGCCATATTAACTTGTTAGAGCACTTTGGTGTTAGCAGGGTTTTGGTCTTCACCAAAATTCCGTGCCATTCCAAAAACAGAAATCTGTGTAACCATTTCTAGGTCGACTAAAACATTATTAGACTTTACATCCCTATGTATGATTTTAAGCCTCGAGTCTTTGTGCAAATGAAGTAGTCATCGAGCAATGCCATGAATAATGTTAAAGTGTATATCCCAATGAAATTGTACATGCTTCTATAAATCTGAAATTGTACGAGAAAGTAAAGTTGCGCACGCAATGTTTTGTTTATTTTCTTACCTACATTGGGTTGTAAGTAAAGTCGATAGATGAAAAATACAAAAACAAACCAAAATAGGAAGAGATCAAGGCTTTTGTAGGCATGTATTCATATACGAAAACAATTTATTATCCCTATATGCCACGACCCAATAGCCTGACAACGTTCAATCTGTAAGATAGGTTACTGTTTTCTTAAACTTACAGTTTTGTAAATTTACCCTTTTGTGTTCGATTACTTCTTTGACGCCGAATATCATAGCAACCAGTAAGAATGCCTAAGAGTATTGCACCATCGTTGTAGCACCGATAACTAGCACATCCACCATAATCTTCTTCCTTTGCCCTGTTTGTTTAGGAAAAAAACATTTGTTTCAAATTTCAGTATTATGCACACTAGTCCATTAAAATAAAAACAATTTGGCAAAAATAGAATTGTTTGGCAAATTGTTGTAATGATAGAAAACAACCATTTGAGGAAACACTTTAAAGTTGTTTATGAAATTTTAGAAAACTATTTGTGACTAAAATGTAGAAGATGGCATTTACAGTTTGCCATTTTTTGACTACCTAAACTTCAAAAGTGGGTTCAATAAAATGAACTAGCTTGTCGATAGGACGCACGATTAGAGATTTAGACCCAAAAAAATGTGAGGAAAAAAAGCAAAAATGGGCCGTTTGGGGGAAAAATTAGAAAACACCCAAATAACCCCGAGATCATCATGGTCACGTAGGACTAGATTAAATAAATTTATGAGAGCAAGGGGCATGTCGATAGGATGCACGGTTAGATATGAAGGCAACAAAATGTCATGAAAAAAAGACAAAAAGGGGCTGTTTGGAGGCAAAAAATGGAAGCAACCTCGAAACACCCCTGAGATCATAATGGTCACCTTGTCCTAGATTTAAGAAACTTGTGAAAGCAAGCGGTGCATCAATAGAATGCACGGTTAGAGATTTAGACAAAAAAAATTGTGAGGAAAAAAGGCAAAAACGGGCCATTTGCGGGAAAAATTGGAAACAACCTCGAGATCATCACGGTCACATAGGACTAGATTAAATAAATTTGTGAGAGCAAGCGGCGTGTCAATAGGATGCATGGTTAGATATTTAGATTGCAAAATGTTATAGAAAAAGATGAAAACAGGACGTTTGGGGGCAAAAATTGGAAACAACCTTAAAACACCCCCGAGATCATAATGGTCACCTCAGTCAAGATTAAATAAATTTGTGACAGCAAGCAGTGCGTCAATAGGATGCACGGTTAGAGATTTAGGCAAAAAAATTGTGAGGAAAAAAAGGCGAAAACGAGCCGTTTGGGGGAAAATTTTGGAAACAGCCCCCAAATTGCCCCGAGATCATCATAGTCACCTAGGAATAGATTAAATAAATTTGTGAGAGCAAGCGGCGTATTGATAGGACGCACGGTTAGATATTTCAACAACAAAATGCTATGGAAAAATGAGAAAATAGCCCGTTTGGGGGTAAAAATCAAAAATAGCCTCGAAACAGCCCCGAGATAATAATGGTCATGTGACGACCCCGCCACGTATAATATATTATATTTGGTTAATTAAAGAGATTTGGGATTTTAATTAGTCGTTATCCTAATTTAATTTGGGAATTATGAGAATTGTAGAATCTGATTCGTATATGATTCTATGAAAGATTTATTTTGGAATTAGAAATTAAGGGTCCAAATGGCTTAAGGAAGTGAAATTAAGAAATTGAGTCAATTTAATTTTAATTGTGGACCTGTTTGGGAGTTTAATTAGACATTCGATCCAATTTAGTGAAATTGGGATTCGATTAATTAAGTCTGAATTGGAGTTAATTAAATTAATTAAATTAAGAGGGTCGAGAATTGTGATTATTATGAATTAAATTTATTTATGGAGTGTCAAATATGAATATGAAATTTATTGACAGGAATTTAAAGCCTGATCAAAAATCGAAGGCCTCAATGATTTCAGAAATCAAAATTGATGTTGGCAATAAGTTTAATTTAATATTTGGAGCCTTTTTGGAGTTTGATTAAAAATCTGATTCAGATTGACAAATTTAAATATAATTAATTGGGCTCTAAAGGAAGTCAACTTAGACTAATTAAGTTATGTGAGATTTATGGTTAATTATGATTAATTTAATTATTTGTTAATTAAGATTTATAAAAACTATGTGTTATCTAATTAAGCTAATCTTAATCATAAATCAAATTAAGGAAGAATTTAGAATTGTGAGTGTGTGTGGGTGTGCAGAGAAACCATATTTGTTTGTATAGGTGTTGTGCTGGAAATTTGATTCAAATACACACACACACACATAGAGAGATAGAGAGAGAGAGAGAGAGAGAGAGAGAGTGTGTGTGTGTGTGTGGTGTGTGTGTGTGTGTGTCTATTCAACCAAAGGAAGAAGAAGAAAGAAGAGGGTTTTGTGGGATATCAAAATCCAAGCTAAAAAATATGGAAAAATTCATCATGAGGTAAGGAATTCCATCCTTTTTCTAGTATTGTTTAATTAATTTAGACAAAAATTGATTGAAGGTGGATTTTGAGGGGATTAAAAATGAAGATTTGAAGATCAGTTTTATAAATTGTTGAAATTTGGGTTCAATTTTGACAATTATTCTTGACTTGAGTACTATAAACTACATTTCTATATGCATGAACAAATTTTGTAAGTTTTAATACTCTAATTGTACATGCATCATAGATTTTGAAGAATTTGAACTAATTCAATCTCATATTTTGAAGAGAAAAAGGAAAAGCTTTAAAAATTAGGAGTTTGTTTGGTTTTGATCTTTAATCCATGCATGTAATTTAATTTAAAAGTTTTATTCAATTTAAACACATTTTAGAAAATCTATGATTATAAATTAAGTTTTTGGTTAAAAATTGAGTTAAGTTGAATTTCTAAGAAATTGATTTGTGTAATTCATAGTTAAGTTGATTTTGTTATTAATAATGAAATTGGATTCTATTCTTTTACATACATCATGAAATTTCAAGAGTTTGAAAAGTTTAATTCATATTTTAAAATTTGTGGGTTTGATATAAAGAAAATGAATTAAATCTAAATTTGGACAAGTGAAGCATGATTTTGAATAAATGATTTCTAATTGGGAGTGTTTACTAAATTATACAATCGTTCTCCATATTTTTATACCAAAAATACAAGTTTGAGGCTTTGAATATCCAATTTGAACTTCAAACACAATTCTGGAAATCCCAGAATTCGCACTGTCTGCTCGAGCGAGGAAAGTCTCGCTCAAGCGTGAAAATCGAGCACCCAGAAGTTTTTCAAAATTTTACAGTCCGCTCGAGCGACCAAAGTGGCGCTCGAACGAGGACCCTATTTTCAGCAATTTTTGACTAACTCTTTTAAATGCATAATTGAATCTTCATGACATTCTATGTATTCTTAGGCACCAATTGGACTCACATAGTCAGGGAATGAGCTAGAAACCCATAATAAGAGTTGAATTAAAACGAAATGAATATTGAATGGTGCTTCTATTGTGTTTTTGTTATGTGATTTGTTTAGGTGGACCTCCAAGGCCTTATATCGACTTAACCCACTATGAGTAATAACTCTATAAAGATATGTTCGAGTTATATTTATTTTGAAAATGTTGTTGTTATCGAAATTGATATATGAATGATTGAATGGCTTATTGAAACAAAGGGTTTATTGAAACTTTAATCTCTTATGAATGAATGAAGTTCCCTCTTGAAAATGTATTCGTGGCATCCTTTAGTAAGGCCCTCACCTGGGGAAAACAATACCACGGCCCATTGTTTAATAAGCCCTTGCCTGGGGAAAACAATACCATGGCCCATTGATAAAGAAGCCCTTGCCTAGGGGAAACAATACCGTGGCCCATTGGATAATTGAAACACAGAGATCTTTGCTGTTAGACCTTAATGGTCACATTGGATATGGTATATTGATTGACCCATTGCAGTCCCATTGATTGACTTTTGAGGTCCTATTGTTATTGATACATTGTTACTCTATTGGATGTACCACGTAAATTGTCATTGAATGAGTATTTCTATTGAGATAACATGGATCACTGAGAATTGAATTGAAATCAGAATTGTATCGAAAATGCTATCAAACAATAGTTTTTATTGTAGCATAGGATTGATTTGATGGCTAAACGAATTGTTTCGCCTATTGGAAATAGATTGATTCGGAAATTGAAATATATGATTTGATATAAAAAAATGTTTTGTTATAAAGTTTGATATAATTTGGCAAATGCCTTACTTTGAAAATGATTTAAGATTCGTTTCAAAATCATAAGACGGGTTTTTGTATTATCGTTAAGCTTCATTCATTTAACCTCTTTATTCTGTTATTACTCGTTGGGCTTTAGCTCACTATTTATATGTATATGTAAGTGAGCAAACTAAGCAACAAGGATATAGAAAGCCTCGGAGTCTACCCATGTCAGCCTTTGAAGAGCTTGCGGAATGGAGCAAGTTAGGCTCGAGTAGAGCCAAGAAAATCAGCCCCTTAGCTTTGCCAGAGCCTTGTATTTTGCTGAGTCTTAATATATGTGTGTGAGATATATAAGATATGTGTATAAATTATTGTTGTGTTTAAATGTTTTAATTATTTTAGTCATCATGTATGCACAAGCTCAGTGGATATTTTTATTTTGCTTTGCTTCTACTTTAGGCCCCGATATGATTATGAATATTTTGAAATATTGTCTTTGAGGCCGAAGGTAATCTAAGATTACTGGCCGGTTACAACGCTAAACCTATAGGGGCGGGTTTGGGTTGTGACAGAGTGGTATCAGAGCACGAGTTAACATCTCACACACGTGTCCATTGAGCATTAGAATGTCTAGAATGAATTTAAGTGGGCATACATCTAACAAGTAAATGTTATGTTGTGCATTCAGAAAAAAATGTGTATACGGTTGTTTAAAAGCTAAATGTTGAAACTAAAAATTTAGAGTTATTATGAAATTTTGACGATTAAATGAAGCTAGAGTGTGTTCATTTGATAAGTTTTGTATGAGGGCCAAAGGTTAAAGCTATTATGGAACTTTGATGTTATAAGGAAATTTTAATCTTTGACTAAAACTTTGGTGGGCACAAGTGTAATGATTTGTAAGAATATAGTGTTATAAGAGTTATGGGTTATTTTGATATTTCAATGATTGGAGGACACCGTGATGTGTTTATTCAATAAGTTTAGTATTGAAGTTAAGAGCTGTTGTGGAATTTTAATGCTATAAGGGAAATAAAATTTTTGGTTGGCACATTAATGAATACGAGTATATTGATCCGTGGGAATGCAGTATTAGAAGGAATTGATAAAATCTTTGATGGAAGTTACGAAAGTTACATAGTTGAATATAAAATTAGACTACGAGAATATTTGGGAAATTAAGGAATTTGATGATTCAATGAGGTATGTGTGTGTGTGTGTGTGTGTGTGTGTGTGTGTGTTTGTGTGTGTGTGTGTGTTCAACCAAAGGAAGAAGAAGAAAGAAGAGGGTTTTGTGGGATATCAAAATCCAAGCTAAAAACTATGGAAAAATTCATCATGAGGTAAGGAATTCCATCCTTTTCTAGTATTGTTTAATTAATTTAGACAAAAATTGATTCAAGGTGGATTTTGAAGGGATTAAAAATGAAGATTTGAAGATCAATTATATAAATTGTTGAAATTTGGGTTCAATTTGAGAATTATTATTGACTTGAGTTCTATAAACTACATGCAACAAGAAATGTTTGAAGATGGAATCCATGCAATGGAGTATATAAATGAATTTGAAGAAAAAGTTATAAAAATCATGAGGTCATGAAATTTGAGAGTTGATTTTGGAAATTATGGAAGTTAAATTGAGAATCAAATATGTTAAATTTGATTTTTGTAGTCTTGCATGAATTTGAGATCCATTTCTACATGCATGAACAAATTTTGTAAGTTTTAATACTCTAATTGTACATGCATCATACATTTTGAAGAATTTGAACTAATTCAATATCATATTTTGAAGAGAAAAAGGAAAAGCTTTGAAAATTAGGAGTTTGTTTGGTTTTGATCTTTAATCCATGCATGTAATTTAATTTAAAAGTTTTATTCAATTTAAAAATATTTTAGAAAATCTATGATTATAAATTAAGTTTTTGGTTAAAAATTGAGTTAAGTTGAATTTCTAAGAAATTGATTTGTGTAATTCATAGTTAAGTTGATTTTGTTATTAATAATGAAATTGGGTTCTATTTTTTCACATACATCTTGAAATTTCAAGAGTTTGAAAAGTTTAATTCATATTTTAAAATTGGTGGGTTTGATATAAAGAAAATGAATTAAATTTAAATTTGGACAAGTGAAGCATGATTTTGAATAAATGATTTCTAATTGGGAGTGTTTACTAAATTATACAATGGTTCTCCATGTTTTTATACCAAAAATACAAGTTTGAGGCTTTGAATATCAAATTTGAACTTCAAACACAATTCTGGAAATCCCAGAATTCGCACTGTCTGCTCGAGCGAGGAAAGTCTCGCTCGAGCGTGAAAATCGAGCACCCATAAGTTTTTCAAAATTTTACAGTCCGCTCGAGC
Organism: Camellia japonica; assembly: GCA_030407325.1. Classification (NCBI taxonomy): domain Eukaryota; kingdom Viridiplantae; phylum Streptophyta; class Magnoliopsida; order Ericales; family Theaceae; genus Camellia; species Camellia japonica. The sequence continues at coordinate 54,758,413 of JAPPVO010000029.1, forward strand.
GACCAAAGTGGCGCTCGAGCAAGGACCCTATTTTCAGCAATTTTTGACTAACTCTTTTAAATGCATAATTTCATCGTCATGACATTCTAAGTATTCTTAGGCACCAATTGGACTCACATAGTCAGGGAATGAGCTAGAAACACATAAAGAGAGTTGAATTAAAACGAAATGAATATTGAATGGTGCTTCTATTGTGTTTTTGTTATGTGATTTGTTTAGGTGGACGTCCGAGGCCTTATATCGACTTAACCCACTGTGAGTAATAACTCTATAAAGATATGTTCGAGTTATATTTATTTTGAAAATGTTATTGTTATCGAAATTGATATATGAATGATTGAATGGCTTATTGAAACGAAGGGTTTATTGAAACTTTAATCTCTTACGAATGAATGAAGTTCCCTCTTGAAAATGTATTCGTGGCATCCTTTAATGAGGCCCTCACCTGGGGGAAACAATACCATGACCCATTGTTTAATAGGCCCTTGCCTGGGGGAAACAATACCATGGCCCATTGTTTAATAGGCCCTTACCTGGGGGAAACAATACCATGGCCCATTGATAAAGACACCCTTGCCTGGGGGAAATTAATACCATGGCCCATTGGCCTTCGCCCGGGGGAAACAATACTGTGGCCCGTTGGATAATTGAAGCACAGAGATCTCTGCTGTTAGACCTTAATGGTCACATTGGATATGGTATATTGATTGACCCATTGCAGTCCCATTGATTGACCCTTGAGGTCCTAATTTTATTGATACATATTTACTCTATTGGATGTACTATGTAAATTGTCATTGAATGAGTATTGCTATTGAGAAAACATGGATCGCTGAGAATTGAATTGAAATCAGAATTGTATTGAAAATGCTATCGAACAATAAATTTTATTGTAGCAAAGGATTGATTTGATGGCCAAACGAATTGTTTCGCCTATTGGAAATGGATTGATTCGGAAATTGAAATATATGATTTGATATGAAAAACGTTTTGTTATAAAGTTTGATATAATTTGACAAATGCCTTACTTTGAAAATTATTTAAGATTCGTTTCAAAATCATAAGGCGGGTTTTTGTATTATCTTTGAGCTTCATTCATTTAACCTCTTTATTCTGTTATTACTCGCTGGGCTTTAGATCACTATTTATATATATATGTAGGTGGGCAAACTAAGCAACAAGGATAGAGAAAGCCTTGGAGTCTACCCGTGTCAGCATTTTGAAGAGCTTCCGAAATGGAGCAAGTTAGGCTCAAGTAGAGCCAAGAAAATCAGCCCCTTAGCTTTGCCAGAGCCTTGTATTTTGCTGAGTCTTAATGTATGTGTGTGAGATATATAAGATATGTATATAAATATTATTGTGTTTAAATGTTTTAATTATTTTAGTCGTCATGTATGCACAAGCTCAATGGACATTTTTATTTTTCTTTGCTTCTACTTTAGGCCCCGATATGATTATGAATATTTTGAAATATTGTCTTTGAGGCCGAAGGTAATCTAAGATTACTGGCCGGTTACGACGCTAAACCTATAGGGGCGGGTTTGGGTCGTGACAGGTCACCTTGACTTAGATTAAAGAAACTTGTGAGAAGAAGCAGCATGTGAATAGGATGCACGGTTAGATATTTAGACAAAAAAAATGTGATGAAAAAAGCGTGAGAACGGGCCATTTGGGGACAACAATTGGAAACAGCCTCAAAACTGCCCCAATATCAAAACCGTCACCTCGACCTAGATTAAACAAACTTGTAAAAGCAAGCGGTCCGTCGATCGGATGCATAGTTAGAGATTTATGCAAGAAATTGTCCATGTTATTGCAAAAAATATGCTTAGTTGGAGGCCAAAAAGGACATACCATGAGTAAACCTCTAAAGTAACAGACTTTTCTTGGCAACCTCATGTAGGAAAGATATGCTTTCGACTTCACAGAGATGCAACATTTGGAGAAATAGGAGTTATGGCCGGTACTGAATAAAGTGCATTCACAAAATTACCATACAACAAAAGGCTACATGTATTTTCAATTACCTTAAGATTCCAGCAAAATATTTTCAGAAAATCCTGCCTATCAGATGGACTTATCACTACAACAAAACTAACTATTTACGGCATCATGTTTACGGCATGCATTAAATACATGTCGTAGTTAATACATTCTATGACATTTTTTGTGATATGCAAAAGTATGCTGTAAAAAATGTATATTTTCACAACATACAAAAATATGTTATAAAATATTTGCACTTAAGACAGCATACATTTTATGTCGTAAAATATTAAATTTTATATTTTTTTTGAATTTAGTGATTTTTTTAGAAAATTAAAAAATATTTTTCCTCCTAAGTATATGTAAATTATTTGAATTTAAAAAGTAAAAAAAATTTATTTAAAAACTTACGCCACACTCCCTCTCATTCTAGATCCATACCTATTTTTGTCCCAAACCGTCTCATTCTCTGGAAAAATTATATTTTAATTATAAATAATAATAAAAAATTCTAGACGTTCTTAAATATTTATAAATTTCTAGTAGATACGACAATTTTTTTTTTCCAATAAATTGGATATAAAATTAACTATTTACGGCTTTCTGTTTACGACATGCATTAAATGCATGTCATAGTTAGTGTATACTACGACATTTTTTTATTTACGAGCTATTAATTCTTTATCAATAATGACATACATACCACATAAGTCATTGATTCATATATTTACGACATGCCAAAAAATGCCATAAAAAATATACACTTTCACGACTTACAAAAAAATTTCATGAAAAATTTATATGTAAGACGACAAACATTTCATGCCATAATAGCCATGTTTGGTACAGCTTAAAAGCTGCTTATTTCAGCTTTCAGCTTAATTTAAGCTATTTTGATGTATTTGGTTTAGCTTATAGCTTATAGCTTATAGCTTTTTGGAAGTCAGAAATCAGCTTATTCTTTGAGTGGGGCAGGAGATGCTTAATTTATAAGTCAGAAATCAGCTTATGTTCATAGTTATAAGCTATAAGCTGTTTAGGCATAAGCTATAAGCACTTTCCCACAGCTCTACCAAACAGGGCCAATATATCATAATTTTACCCGACATGCATTACATATACATTTCATGCCATAATATGTCATAATTTTACACGACATCCATTAGCATGTCTTGAAAACTTCTACTAAAAAAACTAAAATTTAATATCAAGTCAAATAATATTTAAAGCCAAATAAAAAGGTTCAAAGCCAAAAGATAAAATAAATAAAAAGAAATAATTTATATTTTAAATAAATCTTAAAAAATGTATTTATAATTGCCCTAAATTTTCTATATCTAACTTTTCTAAAATATATATATTTTTTTTCCTATTCAGATTGAATTTAAATATTATTCATATTTCTATATCTATTTTAAATGGCATGCTAATACATGGCATGAAAACTCCTTCTAAAACAATTTCTCATCTAGTAAAGTAAAATCAAGGTAAAAGCAAGGCCCTTACTTTTAGGATTTTAATTTGTTTATATTTGTAGACTTCTATTTTTGCCCAAATCAAAAACCTACCTCTCTCTCTCTCTCTCTCTCTCTCTCTCTCTTCTACAATCCCTCATTCTCTCTGATTTCGCTATGGATGAGAGTAAGCAGAGGTTCGAAGCTCTCGGAGAAGCAGAGAGGTAAAGAGAAGACGATGAAGGAGAAGAAGAAGATGATGATGATAGTGGCGGTAATGGTGGTGGTGGTGTGGCAGTGGTGGGAAAGATGTAGAATTGGAGGAAGTTGATGATGATGACAGTGGCAGTGGTGAAGTTTGGAGCCAACTCGATGAGTTAGACTGTTCGTTACTACCTCCAATCAAAGCACAGTTGGGAGGTTCTCAATTGGAAACCCTAGCCAACTCCGATCTTCCATGCAATTTGTTTGCTTCTTCTTGCAATTTCTCGGGTACGATCACTAATCACTTCTCTATCTCTGTCTCTCTCTCTGACAAGTTTGTGGTGATGATCTGACAGAGGTGCCGGTGGTTTATGCTCTTCTATGGCTACTAGATTCGGCTACATTCAAGGTTAGGAGTGTATTTTCACTCTTCCATTGAATTTTGAATTATTCATTTCTGTCATTTCTGATTGATGCATCTATTTTATTTGTTTATTTATTTTCCTGTTTTTAAGAGATATTTGTTGGAGAATGTCAACAGAACTCTAGTTGTTATGTGGTTAATTTTATTTTAATTTTCTAATTTAACAATGAATTATGTTGATGAATATTGTAGTTTTTCCATGCCATCTGTTCTATGCATCTAGTGCTAAGACATTTAGGGCATATTTGATTTGGTGGATTAGAGCATGGGATTGGGATTATTAATCCGTGGGTCCAATTATCCTATTTTGTTTTAACATTTTGATTTAGGATTATTAATCCAATGGATAATTAATCCAACAAATTTGTAGGATTATTAGTAATGGGGTAGGGGTAGGATTATTAATCCAATGGATATTAATCCAATTGGATAGTGAATACCACACTAATTTAATAGGATTATTAATACTTCACTATTAGGATAGTGTCCTGCCTTTTCTTTTGTTTTGTTCGTTTGTTTGTTTTCGTTTTAACAAATGAATTTTGGGCATATGCAACAAAGAAATTTTTGACTATACAAGGTGTTCTTTGATTATACACTCTGCCTTTATTTTCAGATATAGCAAATCGACCTTAATTTCTCATCTTGAAATTGGTTGAACATTTTAGGAGGTTTCGGAACTGGAGCTGAGGCTCTCATATATCTCTCACAAAATTCAGAATTGGCAGCAAAAATGGTTTTGATGGGAATGATCAAAACAACAATGGATATTCTATATAAGCAAGAGCCTAGCATTACCCGCTTGCTTGTTATGTTCCTTGTTAATCTTACAGAGTTGGACATTGGTATTGATTCTTTGCTTCAGGTGTGAACCTTCAGTTTGTAATATCATTATTGGTGCTTTATTTTCAATCTGTATCAGAGCAATCTTATGACGTTATATTTTAAACTAGGGAAATGCTAATGTTGGTATGTGTAAAAAGTGTATTGAAATATGTGAAAAATGTATATAAATATAAAGTGTATGAGAATTTGTAAAATGAAATGTGTATTGAAATTTAACTATTTTGACATTATTTGATTATTAACGAATACCCACTGGGCCGTCAATAGCAGGGCCCTTTAAACAATTCCAATCCCTATTACTACTAAAGTTGAGGATAGTACTAAGGATGTTAGTGATATTTATTTCTGCTTTATCATTCCTCTCTTATTTTACTTGTTTTTATTGTGTTCTGATGTTTGTTGCTGATTGCTAGATTGGAGATGAGAAGATGCATGGCCTGTATGTCATGAAGCTCTTGAGATCATTCTGTACGTCACCTAATGAGAAAAATGGTGTGTCATTTAAAATCAAGGTAAAAGCAAAATTCAATTTTGTTGTAGTATACAATTAATAGAATTTTACACTTCAGTCTAGAAATGGCTGCCACAACTTACAACGACACTTTAAACAATGGTGTGACTTCTAAGTTCAAAATAGCTCGAGCTAGCAACAAAACACCACCTTTTCCACATAGTTCACTAGAAAAAATTAAGATTTTGGAGACCAAAATCTAGGGACAAAACTATTTTTTAGAGACCAAACATTTTTGTTATGAAGTGTCATTATTATATTTTTAGCAATGAAAATTGGACATTAGTGATGAATTATTATCCTTTTGGGACCAAATTTTTTGTCTCAAAAAATAAACCATTTTGAGACCAAATTATTTGTCCCTAAAAGTCTATTTATTAGTGACATTTTCAAAATTGTGTTGCTAAAAGTCTTATTTTTACTGTTCAGGACGACCTTTAACGACTATCCCATGACGATAGAAATTGATCTCTAAATGTCTTTTAAAACAAAATTTTCACTTTTAGAGACTAAAAAATTTGGTGTATAAAACTCTTATATGTTGTAGTGGTTTCTAAAATAATAACAAAAATAGACATTTCTTTAAAGAACAATAAAAAGAAGCCTTATTTGAGCGAACACCACAGATAAAAAACTCCGAGGATGAGGCCAATGCGGTTGGTATTAAAACTAGACGACAAACAACATTGGCAATGATCATATAGATAGAATTGTAATGTTGGTTGGATATATAGATATGAATGTTGTTGTTTTAATTTGTTCCTGTTACCTTTACTGTCCAAGGGCATTTTTCATTTTTTGTCCAATTTTGCAATCATGTGATGTGCAAATATTTTCATAAAAAAATTACTTGACATTATTTCTCTTTTTCTTTGGTACAAATGGATGAACTCATGCATAAAGTTGAATTGTACAGGAGTAGTTGGCACTTGTTACATTTTTTGAAGAATTATATACTTTTGGATAGATGTGTATGGAAAATATTTGGGCAGGCTACTAGTTATATTTTTGGATGGATGTGTATGGAAAATATTTGGGTAGAGTACTAGTTATATTTTTTGATAGATGTGTATGGATAAAAATTTAAAACATAATAGCAAGTACTTGTTATGTTTTAAATTTTTATGCTAGATGGATGTGACTTGGATGATTATATAGATTGCAAGTGGATTTTTAATTAGAGGAATATGTTGTTTGAAATTACTTGTGGATAAAAACTTATAAAAGTTGATGATTTTAATTAAACAGATTCAGGATTTAATGATTTATGTATTTCATTGAATGTTCATGATTCAGTTGATTTTGTTGGTTTGAATGATTATTGCAAATTACAGATTATATTGATTGGATTGGATGAATTATTATAAATTACAGGTTGATGTTGTTGGATGTTGGCGACCAAATTTTAGTTTTGGTTTCGTTTTTCCTCTTTTGGCGACCAAGTGATTAGTTGTAAAACATCAGTAAACAATTTGCCAACTAAATAAGGTAGTCGGTGTATCACCACTCACATTTGGCGACCAAAATATTAGTAGGTGAGAGGACACATTTAGCGACTAAATAATTAGTTAGTAAAATTATTAATTTTGGCAACCAAAGGTTTTGGTCACTAATAGGCCTATTGCCGACTAAAGTAATGGTTGTCCAAACATTATTTTCGGTGACTAACATGTTTGGTCACGGTATGTGACTTTTGGTGACGAACATGTTTCGTTGTGGAATGTAACAATTGGTGACTAATGTGTTTCGTTGTGGAATGTGACAATTGATGACTAACATATTTAGTCGGGAAAATATCACTTTTGCTGACTAAATTGTTTTAGCTACAAAATGCTTTAGTCGCGGTAAATATATATTTATCGACCAAAACTTTAGTTGGCAAATTGAACCTTTTCCCAACAAAAAATTTTTAGCCACTAATTACTTTTCCCAACCCTCCATTGGCGACCAAAGTGGGAACTAAAAAATTTAGTCACAGAAAACTTTTGCTGACTACATTTTTGGTCGGCAAAAGTGAAATTTCCTATAGTGACTAACATCTCCGCATGTGAATAATAGCGACTCGTTCACTAGGCGTTTGTAAGGCCACTGCCGACACCACACAAATAAAGGGCCCGCTTATATATAGAACAGTGTTTGATTAAAATAATTAAGTACATGTCTTTCTTTTTTTGGTTTTCTATGTAACTTTTAAAAATAATAAAATTAGTAGATAATAATAGTTAGAAAAAATAGTCTTAATCTCAGATGCATTCGAAAACATGATATTTCTTATGATATTGATGGGTCACTACAAAAAAATTGACTTTTTGCGACGGTAAAATACCGTCGCTAATACTCCTAATGCCGTTGCTAATACTTTTTGTGACGGCAAAATGACTTTTTGCGACGGCAAGAGGGGGGTCGCAAAAGAGTTTTTGCGACGGCACAGTGTCGTCGCTAATGTTTTGCGACGGCACTATGCAGTCGCTAATAATGTTTGAAATTTCTTGACTTTTTTGCGACGGCACTATTTTACCGTCGCTAAAAATGTTATTTGAGACGGCAAAAAATACCGTCGCTAATAGTCTTTTTTTGCAACGGCAAAAACACTGTTTTTGCGACGGTGTGGTGCCGTCGCAAAAAATATTAAAAATATGAAAATTTCTATTTTTTGTGACAGTGTAATGCCGTCGCAAAAAGTATTAAAAAATAATAAAATTTCTATTTTTTGCGACAGTATAATGCCGTCGCAAAAAGTAAAACCTGTAACAAAATTAATAAAAATATTAAAATTTTCTATTTTTTTGCGACAGTGTAATGCCATCGCAAAAAAGAAAAAAACATCCTACGATAAAAATATTAAAAATATTAAAATTTCTCCGTAATAATATAAAAATAACAATTTCTTCATAATAAAATATTTTTCCATTCATATAATTACACATCAACAAAATTATCCCACTACATATGTTCCATAATACATATATAATGTTTAAATATATGATTTTGTTCATAATTCAAAATAACATAAACCAAATTTCATTACTAAAATAATAAAACAAATTGCATTTAAATTCTCACTTTCATAAATAAAATTGAGGTCTAGACAGGATGAGTCATTTACTTTGGGACCCATATTTTACATGCTGAGTATTCAAGTCATTGTGAAGGCATTATGACACACAAACCCTCCTTGCCTAACTGTCACCCCCTGTCCAGCCATTGCACTGCAAAATTGTGGGTCTCCATGCCAAAAAACGCTTCAAGGACACCTAGAATATGAACGGCAATTTGATCAGCTACAGCTATAACCGTGGTGGCCTTGTATAGAAAATTTTTAACAGAATCGGAAATTTTCAGTACAATGTTAAAGAGGGGATAGTGAAAATAAATTGCATAACTTTGGGCACTACAATGAAACTTCTTGGACACTCGCAACATATCACCTATGTAGTGCAAACATCTCTTAGTAGGACCCATGATCAACACTCTTGCGAGTGAGTCCAGTAAGAAAAAACTTTACTTACAAGCCCTCTACTTGACTTTCCTCATACAACCAAACCTCCAGAAAGCAAAAAAAAATCCATTAATTTGCACATATTCCATGTAATGAAAACAACAAACAAAGAAAGAAATATTGACATATTTTCGAGATACCAAATTAGAATCCTCAACATACACAAGTAACCTGAGAAATAAAATTTCATTGCAAATAAAGTTGTTCTGCCAATTTATAGACTAACAAGTACCCTTTAAAGAAATTTATTTATGATATTATTATAATAAATTTACTTGACATGTAAACAGTTTTAACAATTCAATTTACCTACTTACATGGTTCTTGAGACAATTATGAGGATCCCCATAAGTTCGATTTAAAGCATCTGCAATGGCAGTTACAAAGCAAGCAGAAAAGCCGCTAGTTTCTCGGTCATGAATACCATTCAACGAAAGTAACTATAAAGGAAGTAAATGCATTAATACAACATAACAATGTTGAAAACCCTACATAATAAGAGCCACAATAGGTGTTTAATAGCTAGAATCTTCGAATATAATTAATGTCATTCGAACATCAAAGGAATTAAGGGCCTCAACTGAATATTTTCAGCAGAGCCAATCACAAAGGAAATAGTAACTTCCTGAACTATCAACCAAATTTACAACAATTACTCGACAGACTCTTTTCTAGTCAAAGAGCATACACATGATGCCTTGATAGAAGATTACCTTGGGCAAGACCTTGAAGCGATGATCTCCCCAATGCCAAGTAAAACCTATGTATGGAGAATGATCAGTACAAGATAGAAATTAAAAACTTTCTTTTGTTTTCCCAATTAACAAACCACTGATGACAACTGTTTCATATCAAAAAAAAACAAGATTAGAGAACCATTACCCACAACAATGATCAAAGTAAGGCAACAGAAAGAGTTCCAAGAACATATTTTCATTCAAATTTTAGATTAGTAGATAAGCTTAGATATACAATGCATAATTAGTACAGCAAATAATTTAAATAAGGTGAACATAAAAATATACCTCTGTTTATTTATGGATTCCAAGTATCTTTGTCAATAATAGTTCCGTTGAATTGATTAACTGATAGATGAACAAATTAAAACATGGAGTAGATAAGCCACCAAACCTCTAGCATGTGATAGGAGTATGACATAGCAAGTAGCAACCATAGAGATTTAAAATCCTTTAAATGACTGACAAGTTTTAATAAGAGAGCAAAGAAGCACTGTTCATGTATTTTCAGCTACTTTAATAGCCTAAGACTCACGTTTCTATAATAACCCCATATTATTATAATATCACAAAAAGATCTCTGTAATGGGCCTTGACAATGATCCTTCTGGTGACAAAACTGATTTGTATATCCACTTCACCTTTTTCTAGTTTTTCTTAGTAATACAAGCTTGCCTACTGAAAATAAAAAATAAATAACTAATTAAAATTGCAAAGACCATCCCCAAAAAGTTTCAGTTTGGTTGATAGTATTACCAGAGATGGGCTGATGGAAGTAAAAAGGGATCCCATAGCATAAATGATGCAGTCAATAGTCCTCAATTGATCCAGGACAGTTGGGTTTACATTGGGAAAAACCTATTCAATAGAAAGCACATACATTATTTAGATAGCAGACAAAATAAGTCATAGATATACTAACATGAACTTTTACAATGAAGTATTAATATCAAAGAATATGCAACTCAAAAGAAAATCTGTGGATTCTGATACTCCACACTCTATTGCTGCTGTTCAATAAGTTCAGGGCTACACTACAACATCTTAGACCAAATATGTAATACTGAAAAAATAAAAATTTCACTCCACTAGACATATACTCCACACTCTATTGCGATTCAATAAGTTTAGGGCTACACTGCAACATCTTAGACCAAATATGTAATATTGAAAAATGTAAGACAAGCCACAACTGAAAAAATAAAAATTTCACTCCACTAGACATTTATGGTTCATCAAACTGCAAGAAAATCACGATAGTTGTGGCATATCACATAGCCAACATAGTTCTCTTGGAAAAAGAAGAAAAATTAACCATCACATTACTTGACAGATTCAGTATTGGGCAGAAAAATTAACCATCACATTACTCAGGGTGAGGGGAAAAGGATGATTTTCCAAAATATGACGTCTAATTTCTATGGAATTCATATCTTACATAAAAGTGAAAACTTGGACTTTCAAAATATCCAACATGTTATTAATGTGTCGATCAATCCAACAAGGAATGCAACAAGAATATCCTTTGCAATTCATAGTGTACAAATGTAATCATAGTAAAATGACACTCATTCTCTATATTTTTTTATTTTTTTATTTTTCAATCATTGATTTCTCACACTGAATAAAATGAGTTCCAGACACATAGGACCTTTGTAGCATAGTAATTGTAACGCCCTCAAAATAATCCCATTATATATAAATCATTGACATGCAATATTCAAAGAAAACAATTCATTAATTCATTCATCAGAGTATTACTAAATAAAGACAATACATGTAACATCAAAATAAATGCCCTACGGGCTTACATCTTGCCAAGCCAACACTTGGACACAAAATTATGAGTTCTAACCCAAATACAAATAAAGCCCTAGGCTTGAATGTTTACATGTAAGTCAAATAAAAACAAATAACTTAAAACAAGGCTTCAAAATCCGGTTCCTTCCAAGCTAAGTCCTTGGAGGTAGCGAATCACCTGGACCTGAAAATGATGTTCCCTTAAAGGGTGAGCCACAGCCCAGTAGAAATATACTAAACCAATTATAAGCATTGAATAAAGCAATAGCATTCAATAGATGGTTAATCATGATAATCAATTATATCAATAAACAATCTTAAGACCCTAATGTCTATGACACTTATCAATTTCCATTATCATCAATATGGCTCAAAACCTGGCCAAACTTTCAACTGTGAACTATATAGCATATTCACATTACTTCCAATATCAACAACACAAATGAGACTCAGGCTCATATCAAAACACTTCATACTTCCAGATTGATACACATTTTAGTGCTGTATCAATAAAACACTTCAATATAAATAAGCACACATAAAAGTGATGTTAATGGAGTCCATCCCCTATCTCCTCCCAAACAAAATTCGGTTTAGAGGTCCATCCCCTATCTTCCCCTAAACCGTGGAGTACATCCCCTATCTCCTCCCACACAATATGCATATGCAATGCTCAATCAATACACGTATTTTCTGTATTAATTCAATAGTCAAAATTAATGACTAACCAATGTGATTAGTTTCAGTTATCCCTAATCCACATGCAATGTCTACAACAATCATGACTATCCTCCACCGATAGCCCAAAACAGTTATTTCTAAACAAGAAATAAAATATAATAACAATAATAATTTCAACATTTAAATAGGAGAGTGATTAAATAATCCAACTACACCATTTAAACTTATAAATCCCCAATTCCATGAATTCAACTAATATTCCCAATTTTCCTCAAATTAATTGTACAAATCAATTTATTAAAACAACTAGGGTTTTTCCCAAAATTACCAAAATACCCCCACCATATTAAAGTACCAAAACTTAGAACAAAACAACATAAGATGGAGTAGGAAATCCCTACCTTGAAGAAATCAACTCAAATAGAGAAGACGAAGATGATGACCCAAATTCCAAAGTGCTCCAAAACCCAAATTGTTCAGATTAAATTGAAGCCCTCGACCCACTCTAACTTTTTAATAAAGCAACAAGGATAGAAACACACTCTAAATAGATCAAACCTAAGAGAGAAGGTGTGTAGAGAAAGAGAGAACTCGGAACTAGGGTTTGGAAACAAAAAGAGATAGAAAAACTGATCAAAAACCCGCTGCTGCCTATTTAAACTGAACAGGCTCGCTCGAGCGAAGACATGGTCGCTCGGGCGACCAGACACAAGAAAGCCTCGCTCGAGCGAAGAAAAGCTCGCTCGAGCCAAAAACTCGATGCTTCAGGTTTGCAATCCAGAAGCTCGCTCGAGCGACGAAATGCTCGCTCGAGCGAAGAACTCGAAAACATACACCTCGCTCGCTCGAGCGAAGGAAGCTCGCTCGAGCCAAGAAACACAACTCTCAGGTCCTAAGCCCAAACGCAGACTCTCGCTCGAGCGACCAAAACCTGGCTCGAGCGAATGACTAAAAACAACTGCTCGCTCGAGCGACCAACTCCTCGCTCGAGCGAAGGTCCAAAAATCTGGACAGCAACACTTGGTTTCCAACCCAACCAACCTGTAACAAACCTGCCCAACAAAGCCTATAACTCCAAAAGAGAAAATAAAGGATGACAGCAACAATTATTCAATGACAGAATCTACGGAACCTAAGTCCGGATACAATAACCAAAAGGGAAAAGACCAGGGTCGCTATAGTAATGACTAATGGCAAGTATACAAGAATAGGTTTTTTTGTTAAGTGAGGAATGGATATAAAAATAATACATTATGAGTACAACATCTGTTCCACTACGCATGGTATAACGAACAAGCATGTGATGTACTATTTACCTCATGCAATAAATTGTTTCCTTCACTTGACATGTAGAACACCCGCTTTATTCTTGAAGGAAGTGCCGGAGTTGAAGAACTTACCTATCCATGAGCAGTTGAATGAATAAGAAATCTAGAATATGAATGCCAAAAATGAATCAAAACTAAGATTATAGAAAGTAAGGCAAGTACAGAGTCATGAAATCAAAATAAGATTATAGAATCTAATCAAGAAAACATGAATCAAAACTACGATGAGATGAAAATAGGTAGATCAGCAACAGAGGTATGGAATGAAAGAATGAGAGGAAAAAGGACAGACTGAAGCAGTCTTCGACGAGATAGTTGAAGGTGTGGCCATCGCAGTTGTAGGTGAACTTGTTGTTAGAGGAAGGGAGTTTCTGGAGGCACTGAGAAGCGATGCTCGTGAAATTTCCAGTGAATTCGGCGAGAACCACTGTTCCTCTAGCCACGAAGCTATAGATCAAAGACTATTGCTCCATCTCTCCACACTCAAAACCCTAAAACCTAGAGAGACAAATGGGTAGAGAGATAAACGGAAGGAGAGATTGGGGTTTTGGGTTTTTCGAGGGGGATTTTTGTTGAAGAGGTTGGGGTTTTGGGGGGGGGGGCGGGGGAGAAACCCGATTGGGGATTTTGGGTTTTTGGGGGAGGGGGAGGGAGGAGTGGGAATGGAAAACAAGAAACAGATTGGGGATTTTGGGTTTTTGGGGAGGAGGGGAAGCAGGAATGGAAAGAGGGAGGGGGGAATCGGGAAATTTTTTATTTTTATTTTTATTTTCATCACAAATGAATATTTAAATAATAAAATGGTTTTTTTTTTTCACGACGATAATAAAATTTATTTTTTGTTAAAATATATTTTTTTTATAGTTAATGAATTTATTTATTTATTTTTATTTTCTTTTAGTTATTAAGGTTGAAAATTTATTTGTTTCATTTTATTTTAATGAATAAAAAATTATTATTTTTATTTTTATTTGGTAGAAGTATGGATAATATTTTAATAAAAAATATTTTCCATTAAAATAAAGTTAATTTTTTATGGTCAATGAGAGAGACATATAGAAAGAGAGCGAAAAGAGATGAACGAGAGAGAATAGAAAAATAGAGAGATAGAGAGAAGAGAGATGAGCGAGAGAGAGAAAAGAGAGATGAACGAGAGAGACAGAGAGAGAAAAGAGATGAGAGAGAGAGAGAGAAGAGAGATGAGCGAGAGAGACATAGAGAGAAGACAAATGAGAGAGATAGAGAGAAGAAAGACACACAGACAGACAAACAAACAGACAAATAGATAAACAAACAGAGAAAGAAGAGTGATGAGTGAAAGAGAGAAAGAGAAGAGTGGTGGTAGTTGAATGGCATTTGCAGTAGTGGTAAATGTAGTAGAGAAGATGGGTGGTGAGAGAGAGAGATGAGTGAGAGACGAATAGAGAAAAGAGATAGAGAGACAGAGAAACAGACAGAGTGATGAGCGAGAAAGAGACAAAGTGGTCGCTAAAAGTGCATTTTCTTATAGTGGATCGATAAATCGAAAGGGAGCTCAATAAATAAAAAAGAGATGAAGGAGAAAGTGAGCAAGGTGAACACAGTGGGGGAGACAGACAGACAAACAAGTAGACAAAGAGAGAGAAGAGTGACGAGTGAGAGAGAGAGAGAGACGGAGAGAGAAAGCGATAGAGAGAGAGATAGACAGAAAAAGAGAGAGAAACAAGAGATGAGCAAGAGATAAACAAGAAGAGAGAGAAAGAAAGTGAAAAGAGATTAACAAAAAAAGAGACAGAGAGAGTGGTAGTGGTAGTGGTCATAGTTCCACCAAATGATTTAAATATGGTGTTTGTTTTGAGCTTTCAAATCATAATTCTACATCCATTTTTCAAAACTCAATTCAAAATATAATCATTACTTTTCGAAACTCATAACCAAACACATAATTCAAAACTCTTTTCAAAACTTAATTCAAATCAATTTTTTAAATATTTTAAATATTTAAAGATTTAAATATTTTAAAAATATTTTAATTTTGTGAGAGACAAATAAAGAAGAGAGATAGAGAGAGAGAGAGATAGAGTGATGAGCGAGAGAGAGATAGACAAAGTGGTTGCTAAAAGTGTATTTTCTTATAGTGGATCGATAAATCGAGAAGGAGATCAATAAATAGAGAAGATGGGAGTAAGAGAGTGAGCAAGGCGAACATAGTGAGGAAGAAAGAGACAAATAGACAAGTAGACAGAGAGATAGAGAGAGAAGAGTGATAAGTGAGAGAGAGACAGGGAGAGAGAGAGAGACAGAAAAAGAGATAGAGAGAGAAAGAGAGATGGAGAGATAGAAAAAGAGAGAGAAACAAGAGATGAGCGAGAGATAGACAAAAAGATAGAGAAATAGAGCGAAAAGAGATGAGCGAGAGAGAGACACAGAAAAAGAGAGAGACAGAAAGAGAAGAGAAATGAGCGAGAGAGATAGAAAGATAAGAGAGAGAGAGAGAGAGAGAGAGAAAAGAAATGAGAGAGATAGAGATAAGAGAGATGAGCGAGAGAGACAGAGAGAGAAAACAGATGAGAGAGATAGAGAGAAGAGAGATAGGCGAGAGACACAGAGAGAAACAGACAGACATAGAAAGAAGAGTGATGAGTGAAAGAGATAAAGAGATAAAGAGAAGAGAGAGAGATAGAGACAGAGAGACAGGAAGATGAAAAAATGAATGAAAAGAGAAATGTTATATCAAAAGAGTAAGACGACATTGTTTTTTTAAATTTTTTTTTGCGACAGAAAAATACCATTGAATTTATTCAAACCATTTTGTGACTGTATATATATGAAGCTATCTCAAAACCACAATCACTATGCTAGGTTAGAGTTTTCCAAAAACTCTTTTGAGAAAATTATACTTTCTTGTTTTCCGTGTTATATTGTTTTTATTGAATTTTTTTAATATTTTAAGTATTTTTTTAAATTTTTAGACACACCTAACATAAATACACCTAAAAATTAAAAAAATTGTAAAAAAAATCTTTTAAAAATTCACTAAATACCAAAAATACAAAAAAAAAATACAATAATTCAATACATTTTTTTTGTATTTTTATGTATTTATTGGTATCAGAGCCAAGTTATGTTTGTATATGTTTCTTACAGTCTTGTTTTCTATTTATTCATTCTCCTTTCTTGATTAGTTATTCTGTTTTCGGCCATCTTAATCTGTCAAAAATTATATCTGTGTCTTTCCACCTAGCTAAGTCACCCACTTTCGTCCCTATCCAGAGTAAGTCCTTAGGGTTAGGCAGTGTTGGACTTAGGGGTCTTCCGAATAGGGTATGTATGGATGCGGGTATGTGAAAAACATGATAAATTTTGACAATGTATTAAGATTCCTATAATACAGATTAAATAATCAAAAGATGAGTCGATTATTTAGAAGTAACTCGTCAGCCAGTTCTAGATCAACTACTTTGCCCTCACTACCCAATCAAGGATTAGTAATTAATGAAGAAGATGTTGAAATACAAGATGATAAAATTGATTTAAATTGGAATATACCAAAATTACCTGTTAAGGAAATTTATAAAACTACTTTTTTATAGAATACTTTTAATGTTAATCTGCATGTTAAAACCATTGAACAAATTTATGCTTTAGAAAAACCTAGGGAAACTTGTCAATTATTTGATGTTGATCTAATTAAAAGACATTTGAAAACTGGTAATAATTTTATTCATTTAGGCTTAATTCAAGTTGGTATTAAACCATTAACCCAACAAGGAAAAAATGCTTCTGTTTTATTATGTTTACGAGATGCTTGTTTTATTGATTATAATGATAGTTTAATGGGTATGATGGAAACTGGTCTTCATAAGGGTCCAGTACATTTTAATTGTTTTCCTGATTTTACACTCAGTTTACGTGATCCACATATTTTAAAAGCATTAACTTTAAATATTCAATTAAATGATTCATTTACTAATATGTTAGAAAAAGTTCATAATATTGCTTTAATTTATCGTGCTCATTATAAATGTATGAAAACCAATTTAAATGTTCAAGCTTTGCATAAAATTCCAAAAGATAAAACTCTGCTAATCCAAAGTAGTAATAATGAATCCCATATTAATGTTCCACAAATGATTGAATGGAAAAATATTACTCTCCCCGATCAATGGATTACTAATAAGGAAAATTATAAACATAATCAACAACAATCTTCTATTCAAGATATCCAAGATATCCAACAATATACTGATGGTTCAGTTCACATTAAATTTAATCGAGGTCAATCCTCTAGACATAGTACTTCTAGTATACCTACTGAAATTGAAACTGAAGATGAAATATTTAATACTCCTTTATTTCGAAAAAATAGTCAACTCAATCTTGGTCACACTACAAATAGTAAACTCAAAGGAATTGATAACTCTACAACTTCTCAAATTAGTAAACCTGTTTATTCAACACACACACATTTACCTGAAGACGATGAAGAATCTCAAAATTCTCCTACTCAAACTGATTTCGAAGTTACACATCCAATCAATCCTCAATTAATGACAATCAAAAAAGAATTTACTCCTGATTTAGATAAATTACTTATTGATTTTAGATCTAAAGAAAATAGAACTAAAAGACATGCTTATCGAGCTAAATATGATTCTGCTCAACAATCCAGCATAACTAGGAAATGGTATGATTTTATGGTAGAATATGGTTTTAAATTATCTTTCTTTGAATATATGGATAACTATTATAAAAGGATTAATACAATCACAAAACATAAATGGAAAACTTCCCCTAATACATCTGTTACCTCTAGTCATCCACCTCTATCTAATATAATTATTGAATGCCAAGGTTCTGAAGTCCCAGCCTCTCCTTTTAAGTTGCCTGGCACTGACCCTGAAATTAAAAAAATTATTGAACAAAATAATTATACTAATCAATGTTTAAAAACAATTGGTAAACAATTAGATAAAATAGAAACTAATTTAGATGATTATTCTGCTAATACCACATCTACTAAACAATCTCTCGATCAACCTTTAATAAACCTTCCCAGTGATCGTTCCAAACGCAAAAGTTTAGTCACCAATGATCAATCTGCTGTAAAAGCTATCGAACAACTATTTACCAAATTAGCTACCAATGAACAAGCTTCACCCTCCAAAGGTCTTACTGTTTTAAATCAACAAGAACCTGTTTTTACTCAATCTGATTCTGATTCAACTGATAATGAGATTAATCAATTGGCTCGACAATTTCAACCCTCTACTCAGCTCAACAAATTGCATTATCCTAAACCTAATCCTACATCTCTTACAAAAAATTGATATTCTAGACCAACTCCTCCTGATCTCCAATATGAAGAAAATAATCTTGCTAATCAATTTTCTGTCTCTGCCAAAAAATTATATGAATGGAATATTGATGGTTTAAGTGAAGATCAAATATTGCAAAAATTAAATCATTTATCTATGGTTGCTAATAGTTATTTAACTAATTACCCTGATTACTCTCAACCTGAAATTGCTTCTTTAATAACCTCTGGTTTTACCGGAATGCTCAAATCTTGGTGGGAAAAATATCTCACTGCAGAACAACGTGAATCAATCTTACATGCTAATAAAAAAGATGCAAATGATCTCCCTATCTTTGATGAACATATTGGTTATTATGTACCTGATGGTGTTAACACATTAATCTACAAATAGTTAGACATTTTATAGGAACTCCTACTAATATATATTCTCGCATAACATGATCAACTTAGTAACCTGACCTGTCCTACCTTAAGTGATTTTAGATGGTATAAAGATGTTTTTACCTCTAGAGTTATGTTAAGAGAAGATTGTACTAAATCATTTTGGAAAGAAAAATTTATAATGGATTACCTGATTTATTTGCTCACAAAATTAGAGATGTTCTTAGTCAACCTACTGGAATAATTGAATATGATAATTTAAAAATATTTCTTTTTTTGTATTTTTATGTATTTATTAATTTTTAAAAATATTTTTTCATAAATTTTTTATTTTTTTGATACATCTAAGTAAGGTACATCTAAAAAAAATATTTAAAATTTTAAAAATATTCACTATAAAAAAAAAAACACGAAAACCACTTTTTGCGACGGCAGAAAATGCCGTCTCAAAAAATGAGAGTATTTGCGACGGTATTTTCTGCCGTCGCAAATACTCTCATTTTTTGAGACGGCAAATAGTGCCATCGCAAATGCTCTGCTTTTTTGAGACGGCAAATGGTGCCGTCGCAAATACTTTGCTTTTTTGAGACGGCAAGTGTGCCGTCGCAAATAGTTCCGTCTCATATACCCACTTTTCTTGTAGTGGGTTAAATTTGTTTTCAGAATTAAAAATTTTAAAAAATTACAGCTGGTTACAATTTTGACCTTGAATTTTAGTCCTTATAATTTTAATTGGTTCAATTTTGACCTTGAATTTATAATTTTATGTCCATTTGGTTTAATTGGTTACAATTCTTAATAGTTTTTTATGACAAATATGCAAACAAATAAAAATATTATTCAATTGATGTATCATTGAATTTTATTAAAAGACTACATTCATTCCTAAGGGCTAAACTATGGGGGCCAAAAGGAAGATATATCAGGATTGAATCCATAGGATTTGGGGATACAACAGGCTGATGTGCCCACTAGTGGAGGCTTATGTAGAGCCTCTTTCAATAATTTGAACCATGCATATTATAAAGTTCGTCGAGTAGATCATCTGTGCAAAAAAATCAAGTTGATTGGATATCCACAGCCCTATAATAAGAGTACATTTGATTTTTTAAAAATTAACGGATAATATAATTTCGACAATTTTTTAAAACTAATTAGGACCTACTCATGGAATCATGAATATCCGATTAACTTGATTTTTTTTATAAATAATGTTCTCAACAAACCCTATAATGCGAATAGTTCAGATCATCAAAAGAGACTCGAGACGAGCCTCCACGAGAGGGCACAACAGCACTCGCAAGTTTGAATAGACATCATAGTAGGTCTGTTCAAGACATATTTAAATCGATTTTATTTTCATTTGCTACAATTTAGACAACTTTAAATAATTATTAGAACATTAGTTAAGCCCATAAATCTTTATTTGTGTTTAATAAAAAAATTGAGATTTTTTTTTTTTTTTAAGATCCCTAATAATATATATTTTTTTAAAAGGATAAGTACAACACAAATTTCTATATTAGTATAGGCCTTTCAAAACATACGATGACAAAAATAACCCAACTACATCGCAACACCTATCACTTTTTTAACTCGTTTAAAAATTTTAATTTTTTACAACTTTTGATCTAGATCTCTATTTTTTATAAAAAATTTATTTTTGGAACCGTTTCATCAAGATCTATAAAAGAAAATCTATAATGAATACAAAATTAGAAGGAAAAAAAAAGTTGACAAAATTTCACTAATCTAAGACAAGTTAGTAAAATTTCGATTGGTTAGTGAAATTTCTATGACCAAATCAGTGCATGAATTTTTTTATTCGGAATTTCATATTACTCATGGATTTTGTTTGAAAGATCTTGTTAATAAGATTTTAAAAATGAAGATGTAAATCAAAAGTTATTAAATTTTAAATCGCTTAAACAATGTAAAAAGAACAAGAAAGGTTGGGATTTTTAAGATTACTAGTGGTTGGGCACGTGCGTTGCACGTGATACGTGATTTTTCATCAACTATTAGTACTGTAATTATGTGTGTCTCTTAAATTGGTATGTGATATATATACGAAGTATGGAGAGTCATATGGGTAGATTGATCTGTATCCAAAATACAACTAAGAAGAAACGAATATATATTCAGCTGAAGAATTTAAATGATAAATGAGAAATTTTATGAACATAAACATTAATTTATAGTTAGATTGTTGAGATCACAATCTTATCTTAAACAATAAACAACAAATAGGTCCTTTAAATATATAGTATTACACAAATCTTTTTCTATTGACTTCCACTTCAATTTTCTATAATATATAATTGTAATACAATTGAATGTATGAAATTAATCGCAGAAGTACACAATTTTGTTTAATAGTTCATCTCATAATACAAATTTATTGAACCCACGATTGCATATTATTTGCATACTATTGGTATAAGAATGCATTAATATCAATATGTAATATATTTTTACACATCAAGAGTTGTCGAGTCTCGTTTCCTACGCCACAAATATCTTTCATAATGAAAAATATAACTTTAGTCATTAGTACACAATTGCTATACAATTGCCATGAAAAAAATAAATATAAAAAGTACAATATTGTCGAGATGCAGGTGTTTTGCAAAGTCTTGATGTATTATTGAAAGTATTGTTTTGAACACCTATTTGTATGGCATGTCTGTATATATGTATTAAACATAAGTTGATAGGAGAACAATACACAATTTCACAGTTTTTTCCTTGCAAATATAACTATATTACTAAAGCGATATATGTAACGCCCTCAAAATAAAACCCATCATATATAAGATTAACATGCATTAATAGAAAACAAAACATTCTATTATCCATCAGAGTATTACTAAATAAAAGCATTACATGTAACATCAAATAAATGCCCTACGGGCTTACATCTTGCCAAGCCAACACTTGGACACAAAGAAATAAGAGTTCTAACTCAATACAAATAAAGCCCTAGGCTTGAATGTTTACATGTATCAATAAAAAACAAATAAATAAAAAGACGAATCTCCGAGTCCAAATCCTCACAAGCTAAGTCCTTGGAGGTAGTGAACCACCTGAACCTGAAAATGAAGTTCCCATATAGGGTAAGCCACAGCCCAGTAGAGAAATACTAAACCAAGCATAAGAATTAACTAAAGCAATAGCACCCGATACATGGTTAACACAGGATATTCAATTTACAAATTCATGACACGAATGTCTACATTGCCTATGACACATTGTCTATGGCATAATTCACTTTCCATTTATGGCTCAGAACCTGGCCAAATAACTCAACTGGGGTTCATCTTTTATTAAACAATACTTCCAATTCAACAGGAATAACAATTCAAGTTAAACCTAACATAACGAATACACATGTTGGTATTATATCAATCACAATCAATTTCACTTCCATATCCCAATTGATACACATTTTGGTGATGTATCATATCAACAATAAATAGAAATATTTCTATTAATCAATAAGCACACATATGAGTGATGCTACTGGAGTCCATCCCCTATCTCCTCCCAACAAGTCCGGTTTAGAGGTCCATCCCCTATCTTCCCTAAACCGTGGAGTTCATCCCCTATCTCCTCCAAAACCAAATGCATATGCAACATAATCAATACTTGCCATATACAACACATAATTAATACACGAATGTTCTGTATTAACTTAACAGTCAAACAATTGACTCAATTTCAGTTATACCTAAGCCGCATGCAAGGTCTACAACAGTCAATGGCTATCCTCCACCGATAGCCCAAAACAATTATTTCTAAGCAAGAAATAACTATAACAATAAATGTAATTTCAATATTCTCAAAGGTAAGTATTTAAACTACCAAATACATCATTAAACCACTAAATTCCCCAATCTCATGAATTTAACTCAATATCACAATCTTCCTTTAAATTAATTATATAAATTAATCTATGACAAAACCCTAAGGTTTCTCCCAAAATTACCAAACTACCCCCACATACCAAAATTCCACCACTTAGGATTAAAGCGTATAAATGGAGTAGGAAATCCCTACCTCGAAGAAATAACTCAAAAAGGAGAAGATGAAGATGATGCCCAAAACTTGAAAGTGCTTCAAACCAACAATTGCTCAGATTAAATGAAAGCCCTCACTCTCCTCTATCTTATTTGTAAAGCAACTAGGTAAAAACACACCCTAACTAGATCAAACCTAGGAGAGAAGGTGAGTTGGGAGAGAGAAAACTCGTAACTAGGGTTTCTGGATCAAAAAGTTGTAAAAAAAACGATTTAAAACTGTTGCTGCGTATTTAAACTGGACAGGCTCGCTCGAGCGAAGACCTGGTCGCTCGAGCGACCAGACACAAGAAATCCTCGCTCGAGCGAATAAACGCTCGCTCGAGCGAATAACAAACACAACTCGCTCGAGCGAAGAAAATCTCGCTCGAGCCAGAAAACACTGCTCTCAGGTCTATGTACTGGACGCAAAGCTCGCTCGAGAGCGAAGAAACAAAAAACAATGACCTCGCTCGAGCGAAGAAGAGCTCGCTCGAGCGACCAACCCAAAAAACTGGGCAGCAACTCTTGGTTTCAAACCCAACCAACCTGTAACATAATCTGCCCAACATATCCTATAACTCAAAATAAAGGAATTAAAGGACAACAACACCAAACAATAATGTGACGGAATCTACGGAACATAAGTCCGGATACAACAATCAAATGGGAAAAGACCGGGGTCGCTATAACATCCCCCCTTAAAAGAATTTCGTCCCTGAAATTAAGCATGAGTTTGTAAAAAACAAGTTTTTCTCAATTCCCAATGATATTATAAAACAATAAACAACAACTTGACCCAATACCGGTCACTTCATCTCTTATCGAGAGGCATCTCACAATATGTATAAATCAACATATATTCAACTTGCATCAATATTATGCATTATTCCTTTCAAGGTTAACAATTCCCATATCATATTCAATTTCATGATATATACAATACATTCAACAATGAAATCAACATATGCAATGTTACACTAAACTTCCATAATGAAGCAAGTTTCAAGATACACCCATTAACCAAAACATTCTCAATGTTTTACAACTTAAGAAAAGTATAAAAATTTCTTAAGTCCAACAATATTACAAAATATTACATATCAATAAACATGTCCGGATATTTCTCGCGGACTTCTAACTCACGTTCCCAAGTGGCTTCCTCCACCCCGTGATGTTTCCACAAAACCTTTACCAAAGGGATGGTCTTGCCTCGCAAAACTTGATCCCGCCTATCCAAGACTCGAATCGGTCTCTCCTCATACAAGACATCCTCCTCAACCACTAAATCAGTCCAATCCATCAGTCCAATCCAACACATGTGATGGATCCGGCTCATACTTCCGAAGCATACTCACATGAAACACGTCATGTACTCCGGACAACTGCGGTGGCAAAGCTAAACGATAAGCAGCCTCGCCAATCCTCTCAAGGATCTCAAAAGGACCAATGAACCGAAGGGACACACTTCCCGCTCTTCCCAAACCTCATCAATCCCCGTCTAGGTGATATCTTCAGAAAGACATGATCACCCACCTCAACAGTAAAGGTCTCCTTCTACGGTCGGCATAAGATTTCTGACGACTCTGGGCTGTAACAAGTCTCTTACGGATAAGCTCAACTTTCTCCGTCGTTTCCTCACCAACTCCGGACCCAATAGAGGTGCATCACCACCTCAGGCCAACAAACTGGAGATCTACACGGTCGGCCATACAAGGCCTCAAACGGTGCCATACCAATACTAGACTGGAAACTGTTGTTGTAGGCAAACTCCACCAAAGGCAAGTGCCTCTCCACGACCCACTGAAATCTAGAACACAACCCCGAAGCATATCCTCAAGGATCTGAATAGTACGCTCGGACTGCCCGTCAGTCTGAGGATGATAAGCCGTGCTAAAGGTCAACTTAGTGCCTAAGGCACTCTGCAAACTCTGCCACAACCTAGCAGTAAAACGAGGATCTCTATCTGAGACGATCGTCACTGGGACCCCGTGCAACCTCACTATGTCCCGAATGTACAAGTCGACAAGATGATCTACTGAATCTCTCACGCGCATAGAAATGAAGTGCGCCGACTTAGTCAACCGGTCTACTACCACCCAAATAGCATCACTACCCCGCTGAGTCCTCGGAAGACCTACAACGAAGTCCATAGTGACATGCTCCCACTTCCACTCGGCAATAGGCAAGGGTTGCAACAAACCCGCTGGCCTCTGATGCTCGGCCTTCACTTGCTGACAAGTAAGGCACTTAGACACGAACGCTGCCACATCTCTCTTCATACCCCGCCACCAAAACTGGCGACCCAAATCCCGATACATCTTAGTACCTCCCGGATGCACCGCAAGGCGTGAATGATGAAACTCTCGGAGTACCTCCTCTCGGCAAGACTCCGGCACAAACAGACGGTCTCGGTATCTCACACTCAGGTCGGGATACACCGTCAAACCCTTCTCAACCTTCCCACTGGAGATCTTCTCTCGAAGAGATTCTACCTCAAGGTCACCCTCCTGAGCCTCTAAACTCGAGTCACAAGTGTAAGCTGCGCAACAACAGAAAATAAGGCCGCAGCCTCAACGGATTCGCCCAGAAGCAAATCAAACTCCTCCAAATGCACCCAACATCTCCCATCCCGGATGGCTATACTAGCTAAGTCACCAACAGGCTTCCTACTAAGGGCGTCGGCCACCACATTGGCCTTCCCCGGATGATAATGCAATTCAAAGTCATAATCCTCAATAAACTCCATCCACCTCCTCTGCCTCAAATTTAAGTCTTTCTGTGTAAACAGATATTTCAGACTCTTATGATCCGAGAATACCTCGAACTTCTCACCATAAAGATAATGCCTCCAAATCTTCAAGGCAAATATCACAGCTGCTAACTCTAAATCGTGCGTAGGGTAATTCTGCTCATGAATTTTCAACTGACGTGAACCATAGGCAACCACTTTCACTTTCCCCTCTTGCATCAACACACAACCCAGACCCTCTCGTGAGGCGTCACAATAGACTGCATAACCCAACCCTCTCTCCGGAATAATCAAGACTGGAGCGGTGGTCAGTCTAACTTTCAACTCCTGAAACGACTTTTCACAAGTCTCACTCCATACAAATTTGACTCCCTTCCGAGTCAATCTAGTCAAAGGCGAAGCTAACCTGGAGAAATCTTTCACAAACCGGCGATAATACCCAGCTAACCCCAGAAAACTGCGGATCTCAAATACACTCTTAGGCTGTGCCCAGTCTTGCACTGCCTCAGTCTTAGATGTATCAACAGACACCCCTTCCCCAGAAACGACATGGCCTAAGAACTTCACCTCTTCTAGCCAGAACTCACACTTCCCGAACTTAGCATACAGCTTATAGGCTCTAAGTAACTCAAGCACCACTCTCAAGTGTTCCTCGTGCTCCTCCCTTGAAGGTGAATAAATCAGGATGTCGTCCATGAAGACGACCACAAAACGATCCAAGAATTCCCGGAAGATCCGGTTCATCAAATCCATAAACACTGCCGGTGCATTGGTGAGCCCAAACGGCATCACCAGAAACTCATAGTGGCCATACCGCGTACGGAATGCCGTCTTCGAATATCCTCCTCCCTGACTCTCAACTGATGATAACCCGATCTCAAATCTATCTTAGAGAAACAACGGGAACCCTTCAACTGGTCAAACAAATCATCAATACGGGCATAGGATACTTATTCTTAACTGTAGCCCGATTCAACTTCCGGTAATCGATACACAATCTCAAAGCACCACCTTTCTTCTTAGCAAAGAGGGCCGGTGCTCCCCACGGCGAAACACTAGGACGGATATAGCCTTTATCTAGCAACTCCTGGAGTTGAATCTTCAACTCAACTAACTCGGCTGGGGAAAAACGATAAGGTGCCATAGAAATTGGTGCCGTGCCGGGCACTAGGTCAATAGAGAACTCAATCTCTCGATGCAGTGGCAACCCAACAAGATCCTCGGAAAGACGTCCGAGTACTCACAAACCACCCTTGGCAACACAATCTGAGTCCCATCAACCTCACTAATCGAAAGATTAGCAAGTAGACCACTAAGCTCACTCCGCCCTCGTGAAACATACCCCGGTGGCAAGACACTACCAACCCGTCCCCAGAAAATGAAACTCTCTCCGCCTACGGTACAACAAGTGACCCTCTGGCAGCAATGCAATAACAATAACTGCCCGGTATGACGATAACCAGTCCATACCCAAAATAACATCGAAGCCTTCATAGGCATAACTACAAAGAAAATGGGATTCTATGATCATCGACCTCTATATCACAACCCCTAACACCTTGTTTCAAGATCAATTCACCCCCAAGAGGTGACACTACACAAATAGGAGAGGCTAACTGTGCTAACTCCAACTCCAAAACAGATGCAAATGCAGCAGACACAAAGGAATGAGATGCACCCGTATCAATCAAAACATTAGCAACCGAGTTACAAAACAAGAAGGTACCTCTCACCACCGATGGAGCCGGTACTAGGTCCTGCGCGGTAACAGCATACACGCGCCCAGATGGTCCCTGATCAACCTGCTCACCCCTAGCAGCATAAGACTGCTGCACAGACTGGGACGAAGAAGCCCCCTGATTGGCCCTCGAGGCCTGACCCGACTGAGCTGGCTGCTGACCCTGAGTCTGCCTCAAACCAGATGCACCAGGTGTGCCACCCAACTGCGGGCAATACCTCTTCATGTGCCCTGGCTGACCACACTGATAACACGAGAGCGGCTGGCCTCTACCCTGACTCTGGCTCTGAGATCGAGCCGAAGAAGATGCTGCTTTCTGAACTCCTCCCCTCTGAGGACAAACTGGAGACTTGTCGCCCAGCTGACCACACTTGAAACAAGTAATGTCTCCCTGACTGCCTTTCCCCGAACTAGCACTCGGCACAGGAAAAGTAGATCTAGAGAAGCTACCCTGAGGCTGCTGAGGAGTGAAACCTCTCTGCCTCCTGCCATCACCCTGGCCATCCTGACTCCTCTTGGAGCCTTTCTGCCCTTCCTCCTCTTCCTGCATCATAATCTCAGTATGAGCAGCCGCATCAACCAATCGCCCAAAATCCCGAATCATAGTCGGCACAACCCTCAATTTGAGGCCGCGCCTCAACTTCCTCTCGAACTCTATACACCGGCGCTCCTCAGACGCCACCAACTCAGGTGCGAACCTAGACAAACTAGTAAATGAGGCCTCAAACTCAGCCACTGATGAACTATTCTGCTTCAGCTGGCAGAACTGATCTCTCAACTTCTCCCTAACTGCTGGAGATAAATACCTCTCCTGGAAAGCATTCACAAACGCCTCCCATGTACCTCCAATACGAGCCTTAATGAATTTCCACCACTGACCCGTATCCCCCTTCAGCTGGTAAGATGCCAAGGTCACCTTCAACCCCTCGTCTTCGATGCCAAGCATCTCAAACGTTTTCGTTGTCTATTCGAGCCACTCATCAGCCTTAAGTAGCTCTTTAGGATCCCCCAAAAACTCATCCGGATTGGACCAGAAGAACTCCCTCTTCAGAAAAGAAGGTCCTGCATCTGCAGCAACAGCAACCTGGGCTGGATTCGCAGCCCTCAGAATGCCAACAGATGCCTGAAATGCCCCTGCTATCTCCCGGGCCAAAGCACCCATAACCTGCTGTCCTACTGGCTCGGCCACATTGGCCTGGCCAACACCCTCCTGAACTGCCAGAATTTCCTCCGGTATAGGCACTTCCTGCCTGGCCTGCCTACCACGCGCCTACCACGACCTCGTCCTCGTCCTGACATCCTAATAAAGGAAACAAAGACGTTAGCACTCTAAATAATGTGCCAAAACTATAACACTCACGTCCTAATACATTGGACAACAATAAATCACACCACGTAAGCACATAATCACATAAGCACCTACGAATTTCATTCCTGGATAATGATAGTCCCGAGGCGCCACTAAAGTTCCGGTTGGAAACAACATTGATCAAGTGCCTTTCCAACAAGACTTTCAGAGACTCAAGGATCCAATCAACATCCTAGGAACTACATTCCATACCCACATAATCACATAAACATGTTATCATATAAGCATGTAATCATTACACTAAGTCTCTATCAAACGAGACGAACCCATTGTGATACTAATCACTTCCCACGTACCCAAAGTATTCAAACCTGGTACGCTCTGATACCAAGTTGTAACGCCCTCAAAATAAAACCCATCATATATAAGATTAACATGCATTAATAGAAAACGAAACATTCTATTATCCATCAGAGTATTACTAAATAAAAGCATTACATGTAACATCAAAATAAATGCCCTACGGGCTTACATCTTGCCAAGCCAACACTTGGACACAAAGAAATAAGAGTTCTAACTCAATACAAATAAAGCCCTAGGCTTGAATGTTTACATGTATCAAATAAAAACAAATAAATAAAAAGACGAATCTCCGAGTCCAAATCCTCACAAGCTAAGTCCTTGGAGGTAGTGAACCACCTGAACCTGAAAATGAAGTTCCCATATAGGGTGAGCCACAGCCCAGTAGAGAAATACTAAACCAAGCATAAGAATTAACTAAAGCAGTAGCACCCGATACATGGTTAACACAGGATATTCAATTTACAAATTCATGACACGAATGTCTACATTGCCTATGACACATTGTCTATGGCATAATTCACTTTCCAATTATGGCTCAGAACCTGGCCAAATAACTCAACTGGGGTTTCATCTTTATTAACAATACTTCCAATTCAACAGGAATAACAATTCAAGTTAAACCTAACATAACGAATACACATGTTGGTATTATATCAATCACAATCAATTTCACTTCCATACTTCCCAATTGATACACATTTTGGTGATGTATCATATCAACAATAAATAGAAATATTTCTATTAATCAATAAGCACACATATGAGTGATGCTACTGGAGTCCATCCCCTATCTCCTCCCAACAAGTCCGGTTTAGAGGTCCATCCCCTATCTTCCCCTAAACCGTGGAGTTCATCCCCTATCTCCTCCAAAACCAAATGCATATGCAACATAATCAATACTTGCCATATACAACACATAATTAATACACGAATGTTCTGTATTAACTTAACAGTCAAACAATTGACTCAATTTCAGTTATACCTAAGCCGCATGCAAGGTCTACAACAGTCAATGGCTATCCTCCACCGATAGCCCAAAACAATTATTTCTAAGCAAGAAATAACTATAACAATAAATGTAATTTTCAATATTCTCAAGGTAAGTATTTAAACTACCAAATACATCATTAAACCACTAAATTCCCCAATCTCATGAATTTAACTCAATATCACAATCTTCCTTTAAATTAATTATATAAATTAATCTATGACAAAACCCTAAGGTTTCTCCCAAAATTACCAAACTACCCCCACATACCAAAATACCACCACTTAGGATTAAAGCGTATAAATGGAGTAGGAAATCCCTATCTCGAAGAAATAACTCAAAAAGGAGAAGATGAAGATGATGCCCAAAACTTGAAAGTGCTTCAAACCAACAATTGCTCAGATTAAATGAAAGCCCTCACTCTCCTCTATCTTATTTGTAAAGCAACTAGGGTAAAAACACACCCTAACTAGATCAAACCTAGGAGAGAAGGTGAGTTGGGAGAGAGAAAACTCGTAACTAGGGTTTCTGGATCAAAAAGTTGTAAAAAAAAACGATTTAAAACTGTTGCCGTATTTAAACTGGACAGGCTCGCTCGAGCGAAGACCTGGTCGCTCGAGCGACCAGACACAAGAAATCCTCGCTCGAGCGAATAAACGCTCGCTCGAGCGAATAACAAACACAGCTCGCTCGAGCGAAGAAAATCTCGCTCGAGCCAGAAAACACTGCTCTCAGGTCTATGTACTAGACGCAAAGCTCGCTCGAGCGAAGGAACCCTGGCTCGAGCGAAGAAACAAAAACAATGACCTCGCTCGAGCGAAGAAGAGCTCGCTCGAGCGACCAACCCAAAAACTGGGCAGCAACTCTTGGTTTCAAACCCAACCAACCTGTAACATAATCTGCCCAACATATCCTATAACTCAAAATAAAGGAATTAAAGGACAACAACACCAACAATAATGTGACGGAATCTACGGAACATAAGTCCGGATACAACAATCAAATGGGAAAAGACCGGGGTCGCTATAATATAAGTTAGAAAATTAAATTATCTGATGATAATATAGCATTACAAGTTGACAATGTATCAATACAGTAGCATTACAAGTTTATATATTTATATATGTAGCCATTGACATATATAAGATATTACAAAAATAATATATGAAATTTTTTGCAACAATATAATATAGGTAACAACGAGAATTTGATTATTCATAATTAAATAGTTGGTCATAATGTAGATGTTCAGTGTTATGTTGTTGTGTGTATGCACCATTTTTTAATTAGGTTATTAAATTCACATAAAAATTGAAAGGAATTTGTGAATAATTTGTGTAAAATTAGAGATTAGTGAAGAAAGATATAAAATAAAAAAAATAAAAGAGAGAGAGAGAGAGAGAGAGAAATTTTATAACAACTGTTTTTGGAGGACTGCTCCAGCAGTCATTTGGTCGCTGGATCATAGATTTGCAACTCCCAGTATCTTGTAAGTTTGCAGGTGAGACTACTTGAGTGAAGAAATGGTCGCTTGAGCGTAAAATGTGAGCTCTTGGTATTTTCACTATAGCTCTGCAAAACTTCTGAGACTCTACATTTACCGCTCAAGTGGTGGAAAGTTTGCTCAAGCGGTCCCTTTGTATTTTGGCACTTTGCTCGAGCGATGGAAAGTTCGCTCGAGCAATCTGGTTGGGACAACAGAGTCATATTGCGATCCAAACACTTTTTCAAATCATTTCTTCTCCTCTTCGTCTAAAAAGAGTAAGAATCAATCTTTGGGCCTTCATTAAAGTTGTTATCGACATCAAGAGCTTCATTTTGAACCGAATAGATCATGGTGCTTTGGAAGCTCATCAAGCGGACCTTCATCTTTCATCGTACAACCTTGAGGTAGGAATATCCTTACCCTTGTATATTCATATTTTGGTCTAAATGGGTGTGAATCTTAAGATGTATGGAACTAGCAAAATGAATGATGCGTATATATATAGAGGCTTCGTGTGATAAAGCGTTTTTTGTTAAATTGATGGTGGATTATGAAATCAAATTTGAAATAGTGAGCAAACATACTTGGATTAAGGAAAATAAATATTGGTATGGAAAATCCCCAAATTTTTATATGAATCCTAAGGGATTGTTTATGAATTTGATGAAATGGAAAATTGATATGCAAAATCGGAGAATTCTTGTGATTGTTGGTGTTGTGTGAAAAATGTAAATGCTATGGAATGTGTTTGAGATGCCCACTTGTCTCGTTCGTGTCAGGGCAACGAATGTGGGAATGTGTTTGAGGAGCCCACTTGCCCGGTTCGTGTGAAGGCGACGAATGTGGGGATGTTGTGAGGTGTGCGCTGGCCGGTTCGTGTGAGGGACGACAAAAGTGGAAAGGTTTAAGGCATCCATAGGCCATCCGTCTGAGGATGAAAAAATGTGGAGGTTGAATGTGAATTGTGTGATGTATATAAATTTCTTTTTAAATGAGTATGAACTCTTGGGCATATATAAAGGTCATGCATATTTATATCAAATGTCTATATACTTGGTTAAAGTTATTCTCTACTGGGAAATTGCTCATTCCTATTTACTAACCTTTCAGGAAATGAAGAGCCCCAAAACCATCAATGAAGAAGAAGAAGAAGAAGAAGAAGAAGACTTTTTATTTATTTATTTTATTTTTATTTTTATTATTATTTTTTTTTAATCTAAACTTTTGTGAACTTGAAGTTGTAATGTGATGATGGAACTTCTTTTTCTACTTTTATTTTGAGTTTTGTACTTTTGTATTAAATGTCACAATGTAAATGTTTTCTAATCTTCTCTAGCTCATTGAACTGAGATAGGTATTTTGTAACTTTGTAAACAAAATCTACAGTTCAATGAGAAAGAGAACATTATGTATGGAATAAGGTTATGCGTTATGTAGAGAATGTTCCTTTAACTATTCAACGGAAATTATTTGTGTCAGGTGTTACAAATTTGGTATAAGAGCTAATCGGGTTGAATCCCTGGAGCTCGTGGGAAGTGGTATTGTCATAGTGGATTGTCATGCGAGGATAAGGGGTTGATGGTTTAATATGATTATGTGTTTATATGATTAGGTTTGTATGGAGTTAATTCTCTAGGATATGACTTGTGTTCGCTGTATTCATCGAAATTCTTTGGAAAGACATTTGATCAATGTTTTTTCCACTAGAAAATCCTTGAACGTCGTGGAATGAGTGGATATCTTGGGAAAGGGATCCGTATGTGTTCTGTTTGTTTATGTACTTATGTGTTGAGAATGAGATTGAGACTTAAGGAGAAGTGATGAACTAGTATATGAATTGTGAGTTAATCTTGTCCACATCTACTCTTATATAGGATGTCTGGACGTGGTAGGGGTCGTGGCAAACCTCGTTGAGGTGATCGGATATCCCGGCTCAACCGGAGATCCCTTCTTAAGAAGAATGAGTGCGTCAAAATAATGTGGCCGCTCCACTGGCCTAAGACGCTAAAGAAGTGCTGGCTCGGGAGATGCTTGGGGCTCTTAGGGATTTAGTGGATATTCTTAGAGCCAAGCAAGCGGCTAGAACTATTGAAGGGGAGACTAGAGTTTCATTCCTGAAAAAGGAGTTTTTCCGTTCCAATCTCGCTGAATTTCTTGGGAGTGCTGAACTGTTAAAGGTTGATGAATGGCTTGAGCAAATCACCTAATCTTTTGAGATTTTAGATATTCATGATGGTGAACTTCGGGTGAAGCTTGTTAGTTACCAACTAAAGGGGGATGCCGGCCAATGGTAGAAATATGCCAAGAGTCAAATTGAGCATACTTGGAAGGCGTTTTCTCATGCCTTTCAAGAGAAATACTTTTCTCCCACTGCGAGGGAGCGTTTGTGGAGAGACTTTGAGGAACTTGAACAATGCGACTCCACAGTGGCGGAGTTTGAGGCTACTTTTAAGAGTTTATCTCGTTTTGCACCGAATCTCATGGCCACAGAAGAACGTAGGTGTCTAGAGTTTGAGAAGAGGCTGACGTCGAGAACCTTGATAAAGGTGATGGGAAATATGATCCGAGATTATGACCGGTTAGTGGAGTCTGCGGAACATGTTGAGATCATGCTTGAAGGTGAGGACAAGAGGTGGCGGCTTAAGAGACAAGGGTTTACTGAGTCTCGTATGGCATCCAAGGGGTCGAACAGTTCTACATCTTCTCATCTACCGTCGTCACCAGCCGTGTCATCGAATCCTATGCTAGGAAGAGTACGAATAGTACATGACAAAGTGGGTTCACTTGTTATCGATGTGGTAAGCAGGGTCATTTGTCCATTACATGTCCCCAGAGGGGTAACCAGCAACGTCAACCTTGTACTCGTCTTCAGAATCAGACCTTGGGTGGAAGTCAATCGCCCGTTTGTTATCAGTGTGGCCAGTCGGGTCATATGAAGAAGTTTTGTCCCTAGATTGTTGGGACAACTAGTGCTTCAGGGTTTCAAGCAAGACAAAGCCAGAGGCAGACTCATCAACCAGTTTAGTCTGGACATGCTTCTAGAGCTGTACACGGGGCTACCTCCACACATTCTGTGCAACATGCATATCATCAAAGGGGTGAACAAAGTGAATAGAGACCTTAAGGGAGAGTTTATGATGTCACCGCGTCTGAACATTCGACTGGGCCAATGGTGATGCGAGGTACATATCTTATATATAATACTTGGGCGAATGTGTTAATAGATAATGGAGCATCTCATTCATTCATAGCATTTTCATTTGCATTCATGTTAGGGTTAGAGGCCGAACTATTAGAATCTTCTCTCGTGGTAGAATCACCAGTTAGGGTAAGATGGTATTGAACCATGGGTGCCGCAGGTGTGTGATTGAAGTTGTTGACCACTGACTTCCTTTTAGTTTGGTTTCGTTAGAGATGACATGTTTTGATGTCATCCTCGGTATGGACTGGTTGTCCTCTTATCGTGCTGCGATAAATTGTTACCGGGCGAAAATTATTGTGTGTACTACTGGGGGTGACTGTTTTTATTTTATGGGGGATAGAACTAATAGACTTTTAATTTCGTCATATGACTCTCGGAGTCGAGGAAAATTCGATTTCCTTCTTGCAACTTTGATGATTGATGGGAACAGTGAAGCACAAGGGGTATTCCCTAGGGTGGTTTGTAAGTATTTAGATATTTTTCCAAAGGACCTCATCGAGCACCTCATCGTGAGGTTGAGTTTTTTATAGACCTAGTGCCGAGCACGTCAACCATTTCTATGTCACCCTATAGATTCGCTTTGGTAGAGTTGCTCGTTTTGAAGGAGCAATTACAAGAGATGTTAGACATGGGTTTGATACACCCTAGTACCTCGCCCTGGGGTGCACCAGCTCTCTTTGCAAAGAAGAAAGATGGTTCTTTGCGGCTATGCATTGCTTACCATAAGCTGAATAGAGTCACGATTAAGAATAAATGTTGCCTAGCATAGATGATCTTTTTGACCTACTTAAGGGTTCTTAATGTTTCTCAAAGATAGATCTAAGATCAGTGTATCAACATTTATGTGTGAAAGAAGAGGATATTTCGTACTCGATATGGCCAATAGAAATTCCTTGTGATGTCGTTCGGTCTAACCAATACTCCTGCTACCTTTATGGACTTGATAAATCAAATTTTCCAAGGATATCTTGACAAATTTGTGGTAGTCTTTGTAGATCATATTATTATATATTCACCCTCCAAGAAAGAACATGAGATGCACCTTCGCATTGTGTTGCAATTACAATTCTTGGGTCACGTTGTATTTAAAGATGGGGTTGCCATAGATTTTTCGAAGATTGAGGCGGTACAGAATTGGAAGTGACCAAGGAACGCATTTGAGATCCGCAGTTTCTTAGGTCTTGTCGGTTACTATAGATGGTTTGTGAAAGACTTCTCCGCGCTAGCTTCTCCATTGACTAGGCTAACGATAAGGGAGTGAAGTTTGTTTGGAATGAATCATGTGAGAAATATTTCTTAGAGCAGAAAGCTAGATTAAGTACTGCACCAATTTTAGTTATTCCATAAAGAGATTTGGGTTATACTGTGTATTGTGATGCATCTAGGAAAGGTTTCAGATGTGCTTTAATGCAGGAATGTAAAGTAGTGGCGTATGGTTAGTGTAGCTCGGCTTTTCGCGCTCCCTTTCGGAAGAATGAATAGCCTTTACAGTTCGGACTCCACTTGTGTGATTCTGAATTTCATTTCACAAGTGTAATGTGAAACAGTGGAAACACAAAAAGAGTCCAAATCTGGCAATTTCTTTTGGAAAATCGATGTTTTGAATCAAATGCCAAAAATGGACTACTTTGCCAGATATCAGAGTCGCCACCTAAATATTTATTTTGGGAAATTTAGGAAACCCGTGACTCATGCCAAAGGCCATTAGTCCGTCGTTACCAAAATGTCTTGGTTCGGGAACTTAGGTATGAGAGGGAAAGGTCAATAATGAGCACCCCACTCACCCGATCAAAGTTCGACCTCTACTAATTATGATGTGATTCTTATGTACAGTTTATGTTCTTATTTTATCTTTAACATACAAGTATAGAGTAATTTCACTAGAAATTAGAACGTTTGATTTCATGTTTGTTTTGAAAAAGTGTTTTGAATGTGTACCACTTGAAAAAGTGATCTCATATATACATTTAATCAAAGTATTCCAATTTCAGTGAATAGCCTTCATCCACAGACATTCAAATAGGTATATCATATAAGCATTTAACCTCATGGTTATATGTTTGATATGACAGCAATCACATTCATGCAATATGCTAAAGCAAAAAATACTTACCTTATGTCCTAAGGCGAGTCAAAAGAAAGCAAATAGTTAGAAAAAAAATGTATGATCCTAATTAAAGCAACATGACTAATACAACACATACAACGTGCAATTAATAAGCTCGGCTACTAGCATGGCATGCGAGTCAATTCAAGGCATGTGATAGTGCACGTATTCAAGTAAAGAGTTTGAATTTGACATTTGAATAATATGATGTGCCGAACTTTATGCATGCAAAACGAATGAATGCAAGTCATGGAAATGCTAATTTGAAAATATGATGTCCCTATGCTAACCATCATAAGCAGATAAATAAAAGGAGAAAGAATGGGGGGTTCGAAGACATACAACTTATTACATATTTTTCCTCACGAAGGAGGGTTCGAATGTCCAAGTGTTAGAATAAATAATTAGTACAAATCTGAATGAATAATAATAACTAAAAAGGGGGCTGTCTAATTTATGACAATAATGATATGCAATGATTGCTCGATGCTCCTCAGGAATTACTATGTCTGCCTTGCTGGGACTTGTTCTGTTTCACCCCTAGTTACAGCTTTTGGCCAAAAGTGTATTGTTTTGCAATTTATTGGAGCTTTGCCGACCCAAAATGCGACTCAGTCGAGCCCCAAATAAATCCAATACCTTGTTTTCTTGTGGAAATCAGTTTTTTGTACCTGAGGTAAAACAGTGCAGATAGGGTATTCCTAGCCATGTTTGTCTCTGCTATCCTTCTCCATCATAGAAAATACTCAAGAGAGGAATGAACTCGGTTCCCAAACCATCTATGGTTGCAAGTTGATTTGCAAGATGAATTTGGACATGACAGGACAAAGATCAATAAATGCAATGTATAACAACCACCTTTCCCTCCTATCATGAAGCGAATTCAAGAAGGGAAGTAGACACGCTTCAAGGTTCATCAAAATATCATGAATTGATGTAAGACAAGCCTTGACACAATAGACTCCAACATAACGTCTAGCCGTAAAGACGCTTCAAGATTCATCAAAACATCATGAATTGATATAAGACAAGCCTTGACACAATAAAGTCGGTATAACGTCTGACCGAATTCAATCAATCATATTAGTTCTTTATGTTGGTTGATTCATTTTAAACTCAATTTTATTAGCCTCTTTTATATTACCTTTCCCTTTTCTTTAATCCATTAAGTCCACAATGATATTTACATCCATTAAGTCTGAAACACAATAAAGGGAAACAAGTGTCGACTTAACTCGAGGAAATAAACCTTATTTTATTCGGGGAAATTACAAAGGAAGAGTCAACCTCATTTATAAGCGATAAGGGATTTCAAGTCAAACTCAAGATGCGCAACAAGGACTAGCCAAACTCAAAAGAGTGATAATGACTTAGAAAAACCCACAGTGAGTGATAATGACTTAAAATCCAAACTTGATAATAAGTGATAATGACACTTTCTTGGTGATTTCCTAGGGTCAATTACTTCTTTAAAAGTAAACACACCAATGATAAATTCTTTAGGGGAAATTACAAAGGAAGAGTCAAACTCATTTCAAGCGATAAGGGATTTCAAGTCAAACTCAAGATGCGCAACAAGGACTAGTCAAACTCAAAAGAGTGATAATGACTTAGAAAAACCCAAAGTGAGCGATAATGACTTGAAATCCAAACTTGATAATAAGTGATCATGACACTTTCCTTGGTGATTTCCAAGGGTCAATTAATCCCTTAAAAGTAGACACATTGGTGATAAAGAGAACTGAAAAATAAATGATTGTACTTTAGTATAAGAAAGTTTTTTTATTCCTTTGGTAGTGAACCTCCGAAGAGTTTAAACCATTAAGCATGAGAAAGTTTTATGCCTTTGTAGTGAACCTCCTAAGAGATTAAATCATTAAGCATGAGAAAAGTTTCTTTCTTATACTTGAACCACAATCTTAATTTTTCACAATTTTTTAAACAAAATAATCAAAGAATGGAGGGAGGTTGTAGAGATGATTATGCAAAGTTGATTAATTGGTTAATATAACACAAACATAATATTTAAAACAAAATTATTGAAATAAAAACAAGCCCCTAAATAGCATAAAATAGTGTTGAAATTAAGCTATAGAAGGTACACAATCACAAAGAGATTAAAGCTACTAAGCAAGTATGAGGAAGGGTGGCTAACCCCCCCTGCACTTTTACAACTTCAAATCACATAGTTTAGATGTTGAAAAATAGCCCAAAGCAGTCCCAAATCAGCCCCAAAATAGTGGCAAAAGTTGACAACAAGAAGTGGGAGACACAAGGATTTAAGGTAGGAGTAAGGTTCAAGCAAAAGGGGATTAACCCTTCCACCTTTGGGTAGCTTTTAATCACAAGTTTCAGCTCTCGAAACAGTCCAAAAATAATATGAAAACACAAGAAAAAGATGAACAAAGATTAAAATAAAAGCAAGAAAGATTTACCTCTTGTAGAGAAGGTGTTCTTGTTGTAAACCAAACTTGATTCCAAAGCACCCTCAAGTTTGAGTTATGATTTTCAATCCTCAAATCAAGTTCCAAGTTCAAGCTCTTGTATGGTATATATGGATGATATGAGAGCTTCAAGGCTTATGGAAGAACAAGAAAGATGATAGGTTTGATCTTTTCTAACTCTTGATATTTCTAACTCACTTGATATTGATTTGATCTCTCTAACCAAATTCTATATATGTTTTTCAACCTCCTTCAATGTATTTCTACTATTTCTTACTTTCAGGTTCAATACAGGTTAGTACAAGGTGCAATACTGAAATTATGGGGTATGGCAGGTTGGAATTGTTTAGAGCTCGAACTCAGATTCCTTTATTGAGAATTCAAACCGCTGACTCAATGTAATTGTCAACATCGAGTGCTCGAAATAAAGCGCCTAAGTCTTACGTGTGGCCAAAGACGCCCCTCTTTGATAGAGCTCGAAGTCATTTCACGACGTGAGTGAATGTCAAAGCTCGAAGACGACCCATTTGACAAGATCGTAAGACTTTGGCAAAAACAAACAAATGCACACATAATTGGTTGAACCCAAGGGTTGCCTACGTATCCCGTTGTAAGGATTCAAACCTGCGTAGTTCAGGAGGAAGATGCAAAATGATATGTAAAACATAACTTATGATCATGCAATGAAATGCAATGCATAACTTGCGATCATGCAATGAAATGCAATCAAGACAATGATGTGACACTGAACGAAAGCATAAATCAGAGCAAAACAAATCCAACCGTGTTTCACACGGAATAGTGAAATCTAGTCACTCCGTTCGCGAGAGGAGGAATATTTGAAATCCATTCGCTCCGTTCGCGAGAGAAAGAATAGTGTAATTGTAAATCCAATCGCCTCGTTCGCGAGAGGAGGAATATTTGAAATCCAATCGCTCCGTTCACGAGAGAAGGAATATTTGAAATCCAATTGCTTTGTTCACGAAATCCAATCGCTCCATTCGTGAGATGAGGAATATTTGAAATCCAATCTCTCCATTCGTGAGAAGAGGAATAGTGAAATCCAATCACTCCATTCGCGAGAGGAGGAATATTTGAAATCTAATCTCTTCATTCGCAAGAGGAGGAATAGTGAAATCCAATCACTCCATTCACGAGAGGGAGGAATAGTGAAATCCAATCGCTCCGTTCGCAAGAGGAGGAATAGTGAGATTTAAAATCCAATCGCTTCGTTCGCGAGAGGAGAAATAGTGAAATCCAATCGCTTCGTTCACGAGAGGAGGAATAGTGAAATCCAATCACTCCGTTCGCGAGAGGAGGAATAGTGAAATTTGAAATCCAATTGCTCCATTCGCCAGAGGAGGAATAGTGAAATCCAATCGCTCCGTTCGCGAGAGGAAGAATAGTGAAATCCAATCGCTCTGTTAGCGAGAGGAGGAATAGTGAAATCCAATCGCCCCGTTCATGAGAGGAGGAATAGTGAAATTGAACTTGAGATGCAAAAAAACAGTGCGATGTGGGAAATTGGGGTGCACAAGATAGTGCGATGTGGGAAATTGAGGTGCACAAGATAGTGTGATGTGAGAAATTGGGGAGGCGTAACTAACCATAGTTCATACGAAGAGGACGAAGGTTTTAACCACATAAAGATGAAATCCTAAATTTGAAGTCCAAACGCGTCTCACGCGAATAGAAGAGGGTATAGTAGAATGATTTCTTTGTTTTTGTTTGATTTGATTGATTTATGAGTTTTTTTTTTTCACCTATACATATACGGTATATACACAGATATATACGGGAGATATATACGATATGCATATGCAAAACACAAAAAGAAAGCCACAAAATGCATGAATGTGGGTATACGGGGTTTCGAACCCCTGACCTCAGGTTTAACTCCTTGGTCCCTCAACCATTGAGCCAAGCCACTCCTGTGACAAGATATGCAAATGAATATTATATACATAAATATGAGACATATATACATAAAACTAAAACAAAACAAAAGAAACAATTGTTGTGGGGTTCGAACCCCCGACCTCGAGTTCAGCCTTTTAGCCTTCAACCACTGAGCCAAAGCCACTCTTGTAACAAAAATTCAAATAAATATGTATATAATACATAAATATACAATACATATACATATATGTATACAATTCTCTCGCCTCTCTCTCTTTTTGGGAAACCACGTCTGACACGCGACCTCGCTTTTTTGCGTCAGTCGGTGTCAGTTGGCCAACAAATGCCTCAGCCCTCTCTTCCTCTTTGTCTGTTTCTCTCATCTTCTTCTTCTTTTCTTTCTTTCGTCTCCTTCTTCTCTTCCTCCTCTATTTTCTTCTTTCTTCTTTCTCTGAGAGAGGCAGAACAAAGGCACTAGGAGAGACAAAACTCAGTCTGCTCTCTGCCATTTCTCTGTGACTGCTTCTTTTATACCTCTCTCCTTTTACAAATGGCTTCGTCCTGCCCCCTCTCTCTTTCCGGATCTTTTTGATCCCTCAAGCTCCCCTGGGCCAAGTGCCCCTGCCCTTACTCATCTTAGTCTTTCTACATTGACAGTTGAGCAAATGATGGTGGCTCAAACTGACATTGAGGCCAACCACTACACGTTGAAGTCGTGTATAGAGACAATGGATTTCCTAAAAGGGCATAATATTTTGGAACAGGGGGAGTTTGTTTTTGGATGTGTAACCATAGCAAAACTTTGAATTTCTTTGTAATTGTATACCCTAATGTTTCGATTTTTGGGGTGTCACATTTTTAACTCTAATATTTACCAATAGCTTTAAATCTAACCATTTTTTAATGCCGATTTGGCCATGGCATAGTCACCGGAGCTCCTACCAATAAGATAGTCTGTCTCTCTCTGTCTCTCTGTCTCTGTCTCTGTCTCTGTCTCTGTGTGTGTGTGTATGCATTTCTGTGCATATTGATGGATCTCCATCAATTTATTTGTAAAGATTTGGTTAAACCAAATTTGTTGTTTGTAAAATCTAGATATTAGTGAACAAATTTACAATGATAAATTTATCAGTCTTACTTTTTTTAATATTTAAATGTCTTGGTGTGTTTATGTAAACGTATAAACAAATGAGTGTGTATGTATCTGAGTGTGAGTGTAGGAGTGAAAAATCTAAATAACCCGAGATATTGATTTTTGATTATGTTTCAATTTAAAATAGTAAATATAATTCCAATCAAACAATCAAGATAAATCGGCATAACGATTTAACGTGAAAAAAAATCATGATTGGAGTGCCTCCAATTGTGATAAAAAAAAAAAAATCACGAACCAAAGTTACAAAATAATCCACTAAGAAGGCATAAAGGAATTACACATAAGTACTCTTAATTACCTAGCGAGTCCGCGCCTGAATTGAACCAAACTGTTTGTACCCTTTTTGGCAAAAATTACCGTGATGCAATTTTCCCAATTATTTGTGCCATGTGACAATGGAAGACGGGGAGTCAAAGATTTTATGGGAAACATCACCAAGGTAAATGAAACGGCGACTGGAATTAATTTATTTTAATTAATTAAATTAGCCAAGTTATTGGGTTAATTAATTAATTAATTTAGATTTGGTTTGATTGGATAAAGTGAGCGTTAACCATTCTTAATAATTAGAAGGTTGTTGAGGCTTATCTCTTGAAAAATTATCCCCTAAATTCAAGCCTCATCCCCTATTATTAAGGCTTATCTCTTATCTTGGAGTTCTATCTAAAGTTCATAAATGATGAGGCGTATAAGATTTGGAGATCTTCTATATTATCTACAAAGATGGAGCCGTTTTGTCCCAAGATCAAGGTGAACTAATTTTCTTTGGACACGTGGTAGCTTGAGATGGCATGAAGGATCAAAATAAACTATAATCAAGGAATTATTTTCTAAGGCAAGATTTTTTTTTGAATTCCTTAAAGATAGGCATGCATAGCAAAGAGAAAGAAATCCATGCAACAACCAAGGAGATGTTCTTCCATAAATCAAGCACAATAAATTCAAGTTTGATTTTTGAGAGACACGAGGCGGCCTATGGGAGCTTGATGGTCCAAGTCAAAGTGATAAGGATAGGCCTTAGTCATTGAAGATCAAAACCGTTCCTAATTTTGGGGAATGAAGATTAATATCGAGGACACATGTAACCAAAATTGACTACCACGTTTCTAGCAGTTAAGCAGGATTTGGGACTTCCCCAACACTATATAAAGGACTCCATGTGCAACATTGAAGAGGTCCCTGACAAAACACCCAACTAATTGTCTTTCAATTCATTTTAGCTTTAATAGCTCATTTATCCGATCTTCATAGCTTCATTACCTTAGCTTGGCTTCAGAGCTTAGTTATCATAGCTTCATTACCTTAGCTCGGCTTCATAACTTAGTTATGCTTCATGACTTAGTTATCATAACTTCAAAACTTAGTTCCTTTAGGTTTTTAGCTTAGTATCTTAGATCACCAATTGTACTTCATTTCCAATCAATGCAAGTCATAATTTTAGTGTGATACCTCTGTTCTGTGATATGCTAAATTGGTCCTTAATTTGTTTATGATTATATGTTTAGCATGATTTTGTGTG
Organism: Camellia japonica; assembly: GCA_030407325.1. Classification (NCBI taxonomy): domain Eukaryota; kingdom Viridiplantae; phylum Streptophyta; class Magnoliopsida; order Ericales; family Theaceae; genus Camellia; species Camellia japonica. The sequence continues at coordinate 54,802,584 of JAPPVO010000029.1, forward strand.
CCGTTATGTGATAATATGTGATTTTGGAACTCTATCTGTTCACCGTAGGAAAATCTGTTTGAATAATCTGCTTTGGGAATTAAATTGAGGGCCTTATCGGCCACAGAACCCGAAATTGACTACGCCATTGTGATTGGCATAATTTTTAGAGCCTACGATGAAATTTAATTGAAAAATTGATTCAGGTCAGATTAAGTCAATTTAATTGATAAATTAAAGCCCAATTACTTTATTATTTTAATATTGGCCTTAGTGGGGTTTTGTTATAAGCCCCTACACTCCATTTTCTCTATTATTCACTTCATTTGGCTGATCAAAAACTCAAAGGGAGTAAAGAGGGTCGGCTAGAGAGAGGGGGAGTGAGGGAAATTGGGATTTTGGCCTCAAAGCTTGATAATTTGAAGATCAACTCAAGAATTAAGCTTAAGTTCGAAGGTTAAAGCTCCTAGGTGAGTAATCAACCCTTAACTCATGAGTTTAAGTTGTGTTCTTGTGAATTAAAGACTAAATGGTGAGTTTGATCATGAGTTGTGTCGAATTTAATGAGCTATGCACATGCATGTATAAAATTGTTATGAATTGCCATAAATTGCATAATCTAGCATGTACCATGCCATTTAAGCAAGAGTTGAAGTTTGATTATGCATTCAAGCTTAGTTTGTTGAGCTTTGGCACCATTTGCATCTTTTGAAATGGAAATGAGGTCAAGATGGCCATGCATGTTTGAATAATTGAGGATGGGAGCTTGAAATGCATGAATATACATGATAGAGTTGAATGTGGTGTCAATTTGAGACATGCAAGTGTGTAATCCTTGAAATTGAGCTCCTTAACCCTGTGTTTGGGTGTTTGTACCTTGTTAGTATGATTGCATGTGAACTTTGAGCCTTCGAATGCATGAAAATTGGCTGGAAAATCGAGTTGGAACTCAAGAACATAACCTGGGAATTTCCAGAAATTTGACATCCGCTCGAGCGGGAAAAGTGCTGCTCGAGCGGCGAAAACGAGCTCCCAGCATTTTCTGCAGAGTTGGTTCCCGCTCGAGCGGGGAGCTATGTAGGCAGGAAAGTCCGCTCGAGCGGCCGAGTTCGCGCTCGAGCGGGAATTGAAGGCAACCAGTACTTTTGCAGACCCAAGGGTCCGCTCGAACGGGGAAGTCCACGCTCGAGCGGGGACCCTGTTTTCTGAAACTTTGAAAATGCATTCTATGTTCCGTTTTCCGTTCCCTTTCACTTCTAAGCACTCTTAGGCATACATTGAGCATTGTAAATGAGTTAAGGAGATAAGAATAAAGCCTAAGAGGAAAATGTGAATTTCGAACAGATTGAATTGTTAGTGACTCTTTTATGTTCATGACATGTGTAGGGTCGAGTTCCAGGGCGAACCAAACAACCGATCACTGTGAGTAATATCTAAAATATGTATTGTCCAATTACTTGCTCCCATGTAAGTTTTATAAGGTTCATTAATTTCGAACGGTGGACTCAGTTTGATATGAAAGTCTGAAAGGCCTATGTGCCAGTTTGATATGAAAGTCTGAAAGGCCTATGTGCCAGTTTGATATGAAAGTCTGAAAGGCCTAAGAGCCAGTTTGATATAAAGGCCTAAGAGCCAGTTTGATATAAAGGCCTAAGAGCCAGTCTGACATAAAGGCCAAGGAGCCAGTCTGATATGAAAGTTTGAAAAGGCCAAAGGCCAGTTAACATGAATGAATTGGGGCCCAAGGTCGTCTGTGGTATAATGTTTCAATGCATTACCTTTATTTAATATTATTCACTGGGCTTTCGCTCACGCTCATTCATGTGTTTGTAGGTGAGCCAAGGGAGGTCCAAACCCAGCCCCAGTAAAGCCTAAGTGGATCAACATAAGTTTTGGAAAGTCAGCCTTTGTGTCTCACACACGAGACCCACCTTCGCCTTTTGTTATGTAGTTATGTTTTGTCATGTTGGCGAAGCTTTGTATATGTTTGTATATAGTTTCACGGGTTGACATAGTTTTGGGATGATCCTGTATGTGCTGAACTTTTGATACTTAATTTCTGTTGTGAGTTATTAATGTTTAGATGTATAACTTGTTTGACGTGCCATGTAAGCACAGCTCTAAGGACAAAGTTTTAAAATTGCTTCCGTTTGGCCCCCATTAACTCTGTTAAAATGCGTTTGGTTTGGTTTGAGGCCGTAGGTAATCTCACGATTACTGGCCGGTTATGCCCTTAATCCACGGGGGCGGGTTAGGGTCATGACAGATTGGTATCAGAGCACGAGTTAATAACTCACACACTTGTCCAAAAGAGCAATAAGCGTCTAGAAAAGATCTAGGATGCATGCATAAGTATGAATTTAAGAGCATTGAGAATGTGCTTAACTGTTTCATGTGAATAACTATATGTTACAAGGTTGCGAACGACTTGCATCACAAATTATCTGAATATATATATATATATGCTCCTTGTTACATGCATATTTCTATACCTTTTGCATAAACTATAATGCAAGTTTAATCAGATGGTGAGGACAAGGGGTGATGAGATAGAAGAGTCTACTACTACTAGACTGGATAGAATGGAGAGACTGATTCAGGAAATGGCAGAATCTTTGAGGCAACAACAAGAATGGCAACAACAGTGGCAGCAGCCACATCTCCCACCTCCGCCTCCGGCACCTCCTGTGCCAGATAATCAGAATGATGACCGAGCCATAGCCCTCACCAAAGAGTTCAAGAAAATGAAACCACCCCAGTTCCATGGTGGACTAGATCCTTTGAAAGCTGAAGCTTGGGTCCTCGGCATCGAAAAACTGTTTGAAGTATTTCCGTGTTCAGAGACACAGAAAGTGCTTCTAGCCACCTTTATGCTAGAAGATGAAGCGAGAAGATGGTGGATGTTGATGCGCGAGAGTTACAAAGATGCTGATTGGGCAAAATTTTTGGAAATCTTTTATGACAAGTACTTCCCACAGTGTGTTCGGGATAGGAAGGTGGCGGAATTCATGGAACTGAAGCAAGACAGCATGACTGTGGCCGAGTATGAGGCCAAATTCACTGAGTTGGCCAGGTTTGCGCCACATGTAATTGACACAGACTATAAGAAGGCGAGACATTTTGAAGGTGGGCTCCGAAGTGACATCCTAGAAAGGGTGAACGTCTTGAAGTTGGAAACATACATAGGAGTACTAGACAGGGCCATTATATCTGAGGCCAACATAGCTAGACAAGCCAAGCCAACGACAGAATGGAAAGGTAACAAAAGGCAGGGCTTCTTTTCAAAGAAGAAGTTTCTGAAAAAGCAAAATACGGGCTCCTCAAACACCTCGAATTCTTCCCAAGACACATCTCCCATGTGCAACATTTGCAGCAAAAGGCACCGTGGGGTTTGTTACCGTGTGTCAGGGGCCTGTTTCAAGTGTGGTAAACAAGGGCACATGGCCCGAGATTGTAATCAAAATGGGGGAAAGAAAGCTGCTAGTTCCACTGCATCAATCCCAAAGCCAGGAAACACTTTGAGGTCTGCAACCACCGGGGATACCGTGAGACAGGGGAGAGTTTTTGCGCTTGTTCCGGGCGATACGCGGAATGCCAATGCAGTTGTCTCAGGTACTATTTCTATTTGTAGTCAGGATGCTTTTGTATTAATCGATTCCGGATCCACACACTCCTTTGTGACATATGCATTTGCATCTAGACTGAATAGACCCTTAGAATTACTGCCCTATCTGCTATGTGTGTGTGCTCCATCGGGGGAATCTGTGTTATGTGAATATATATATCGGTTTTGTGACATGCATATCGAGGATGCTACCCTATATGTAGATTTGTTGCCCTTGAACTTTAGACATTTCGATGTAATTCTGGGCATGGATTGGTTGACCAAATATTGTGCCACCATTGATTGTGTGACAAAACGAGTTGTATTTAAACCACCAGAACAGACAGAAATTGTGTTTGTGGGGAATGGGGTAGTGCCTCCACCTTATTTGATATCTGCAATGAAAGCATGTAGGCTAATCAGGAAAGGGTGCCAGGGTTATTTGTGCTATGTATTGACTGAACAATCTGTGGACGTTGGAGTGAATGATATCCCTATTGTTAGAGAATTTCCGGATGTGTTTCCGAATGAATTGCCAGGGGAATTGGTAGACAGGGAGATAGAGTTTACAATTGAGACTATGCCAGGCACCCAACCTATTTCCAAAGCTCCCTACAGAATGGCCACCGCCGAAATGAAAGAATTGAAAGAACAGTTGCAAGACCTGCTTGATAAGGGATTCATCCGACCTAGCACTTCGCCTTGGGGTGCACCAGTTTTGTTTGTGAAGAAGAAGGATGGAACTTTGCGTTTATGCATTGATTACCGAGAACTGAATAAGGTAACAATAAAGAACAAATATCCACTACCCCGTATTGACGACTTATTTGACCAGTTGCAGGGGTCACAGGTGTTTTCTAAGATTGATTTGAGATCCGGGTATCATCAGTTGAAGGTAAAAGCAGAGGATGTTGAGAAAACCGCTTTCAGAACCAGGTATGGTCATTTCGAATTCCTAGTTATGCCATTTGGAGTGACTAATGCTCCGGCAGCATTTATGGACTTAATGAATAGAATTTTTAAAACCTACCTTGATGAATTTGTTGTAGTCTTTATCGATGATATCTTGATATACTCCAAAGATAGACTTGAACATGAACAGCATTTGAGAACCGTCCTGCAAATACTTAGGGAAAGGAAATTGTTTGCTAAACTAAAGAAATGTGAATTTTGGTTGGATGAAGTTGTTTTTCTAGGGCATGTGATCAACAGAGAAGGGATTTCAGTGGACCCACAGAAAATAGAGGCAATTGTGAATTGGCCTACACCGACCAATGTAACAGAAGTTCGCAGTTTTATGGGTTTAGCTGGGTACTACAGGAGGTTTGTGAAGGATTTTTCAAAAATAGCTGTGCCTCTTACCCAACTGACACGCAAGGGGCAATCTTTTGAGTGGAACGATGAAAAAGAATCAGCCTTTCATGAATTGAAAACAAGATTGACCACCGCCCCAATTTTGACACTACCTTCAGGTACGGAAAATTTTGTGATTTTCAGTGATGCATCTTATAAAGGTCTGGGTTGTGTGTTAATGCAGAACGGAAAGGTTATTGCCTACGCCTCCCGACAGTTGAGACCACATGAGAAGAATTATCCAACGCATGACCTAGAATTGGCCGCCGTTGTTTTTGCTTTAAAAATCTGGCGGCATTATCTATATGGAGCAAAGTGTGAAGTCTACACGGATCATAAGAGCCTAAAATACTTCTTCACGCAGAAAGAGTTGAATATGCGTCAGAGAAGATGGCTAGAACTGATAAAAGACTACGATCTAGAGATTCAGTATCACCCCGGGAAGGCTAATACAGTGGCTGATGCTTTGAGCAGAAAATCAACAGGGAGTATGGCTTGCTTGCTTACTAAGCAGAGGGAGATTTTGCGGACTTTGAGAAGTCTGAAATTGAAGTGGTGGTATGTGAACAGGGCGGATTGATAGCCGCCATTACAGCCGAGCCGGCGATCATTGATGAAATCAAGCAGAAACAGAAAGAGGATGAGTTCCTTAGAAAGGTAATTGATGAATTTGAGACGAGTCCAAAAGCAGAATTCAGCATTGAGAATGAACTGTTGAAATTCCGAAACAGAATGTGTGTCCCTGATATCCCGGAACTAAAGAAGAGGGTTTTAGATGAAGCCCACAGATCTGTATTTGCTATGCACCCCGGCAACAATAAAATGTACCGGGATTTGAAACAAACCTATTGGTGGCCTAAGATGAAGAAAGAGATTGCAAATATGTGTCCAAGTGTCTTCAGTGTCAGCAAGTTAAGGCTGAACACCAGAAACCAGGCGGTCTACTTCAACCTCTCCCTATTCCTGAATGGAAGTGGGAACATGTGACTATGGACTTCGTTGTTGGCCTACCTCGGACTTCACGAGGTATGGATTCTGTTTGGGTTGTAGTTGATAGACTAACTAAATCCGCACATTTTCTGCCTGTCAAAACTACATTTACTGCTTATAGATTGGCAACCATTTACGTTGATGAGATTGTCCGTTTACACGGAGTTCCAGTGTCTATTGTATCGGATAGAGATCCGAAATTTGTCTCCAGGTTGTGGAAGAGTTTGCAGGAGGCCATGGGAACAGAACTAAGGTTCAGTACTGCATTTCACCCACAGACAGATGGACAGTCAGAAAGAACGATACAAACTTTGGAAGATATGCTTCGCATGTGTGCTTTGGATTTTCAGGGGAGTTGGGAAGATTATTTGCCGCTTGCAGAATTTGCCTATAATAACAGCTTCCACTCCAGCATCGGTATGGCACCATACGAGGCTTTGTATGGTAGGAGGTGTAGATCACCTATTTGTTGGACAGAGGTCGGGGATAGAGCTTTGCTTGGGCCAGAAATTGTGCAAGACACTTCTGAGAAAATCAAGACTATTCGCCAAAGGCTCAAAACAGCTCAGGACCGACAAAAGAATTATGCAGACGTTCGGAGAAGACCTCTTGAGTATGAGGTTGGTGACCATGTATTCATCCGTATTTCTCCGATGAAAGGCCAAGTCAGATTTGGGAAAAAGGGCAAGTTGTCGCCCCGTTACATCGGGCCGTTCCAGATTCTGGAGAGACTTGGCCCAGTTGCTTACAGAGTTGCCTTGCCACCGGGATTCGACCAAATCCATAATGTGTTTCATGTGTCGATGTTGAGGGGTTACCTCCGAGACCCGTTTCATGTGATTGATTATCACCGGGTTGCTATTGATGAAAATATGGAATATGCTGAATGGCCGGAACGGATTGTAGACAGGCAAGTGAAACAGTTGAGAAGTAAGTCCATCTCCATGGTGAAAGTAGAGTGGAAAGAACACTATGGGACGGATGCTACATGGGAGAAAGAGGAGGAAATGCGACTAAGCTACCCACATTTGTTTCCCGACGAAGGTAAATTAAGTTTGGAGGACCAAACTTCCTAAAGGGGGGAAGACTGTGATACCCCTGTTCTGTAATATGCTAAATTGGTCCTTAATTTGTTTATGGTTATGTGTTTAGTATGATTTTGTGTGCCGTTATGTGATAATATGTGATTTTGGAACTCTATCTGTTCACCGTAGGAAAATCTGTTTGAATAATCTGCTTTGGGAATTAAATTGAGGGCCTTATCGGCCACAGAACCCGAAATTGACTACGCCATTGTGATTGGCATAATTTTTAGAGCCTACGGTGAAATTTAATTGAAAAATTGATTCAGGTCAGATTAAGTCAATTTAATTGATGAATTAAAGCCCAACTACTTTATTATTTTAATATTGGCCTTAGTGGGGTTTTGTTATAAGCCTCTACACTCCCTATTCTCTATTATTCACTTCATTTGGCTGATCAAAAACTCAAAGGGAGAAGAGAGGGTCGGCTAGAGAGAGGGGGAGTGAGGGAAATTGGGATTTTGGCCTCAAAGCTTGATAATTTGAAGATCAACTCAAGAATTAAGCTTAAGTTGGAAGGTTAAAGCTCCTAGGTGAGTAATCAACCCTTAACTCATGAGTTTAAGTTGTGTTCTAGTGAATTAAAGACTAAATGGTGAGTTTGATCATGAGTTGTGTCGAATTTAATGAGATATGCACATGCATGTATAAAATTGTTATGAATTGCCATAAATTGCATAATCTAGCATGTACCATGTCATTTAAGCAAGAGTTGAAGTTTGATTATGCATGCAAGCTTAGTTTGTTGAGCTTTGGCACCATTTGCATCTTTTGAAATGGAAATGAGGTCAAGATGGCCATGCATGTTTGAATAATTGAGGATGGGAGCTTGAAATGCATGAATATACATGATAGAGTTGAATGTGGTGTCAATTTGAGACATGCAAGTGTGTAATCCTTGAAATTGAGCTCCTTAACCCTGTGTTTTGGTGTTTGTACCTTGTTAGTATGATTGCATGTGAACTTTGAGCCTTAGAATGCATGAAAATTGGCTGGAAAATCGAGTTGGAACTCAAGAACATAACCTGGGAATTTCCAGAATTTTGACGTCCGCTCGAGCGGGGGAAGTGCCGCTCGAGCGGAGAAAACGAGCTCCCAGCATTTTCTGCAGACCTGGTTCCCGCTCGAGCGGGGAAGTTGACGCTCGAGCGGGGAGCTATGTAGGCAGGAAAGTCCGCTCGAGCGGCCGAGTTCGCGCTCGAGCGGGAATTGAAGGCAACCAGTACTTTTGCAGACCCAAGGGTCCGCTCGAGCGGGGAAGTCCACGCTCGAGCGGGGACCTGTTTTCTGAAACTTTGAAAATGCATTCTGTGTTCCGTTTTCCGTTCCCTTTCACTTCTAAGCACTCTTAGGCATACATTGAGCATTGTAAATGAGTTAAAGAGATAAGAATAAAGCCTAAGAGGAAAATGTGAATTTTGAACGGATTGAATTGTTAGTGACTCTTTTATATTCATGACATGTGTAGGGTCGAGTTCCAGGGCGAACCAATCTACCGATCACAGTGAGTAATATCTGAAATATGTTATTGTCCAATTACTTGCTCCCATGTAAGTTTTATAAGGTTCATTAATTCTGGATGGTGGACAAAGTTTGATATGAAAGTCTGAAAGGCCTATGTGCCAGTTTGATATGAAAGTCTGAAAGGCCTATGTGCCAGTTTGATATGAAAGTCTGAAAGGCCTATGTGCCAGTTTGATATGAAAGTCTGAAAGGCCTAAGAGCCAGTTTGATATAAAGGCCTAAGAGCCAGTTTGATATAAAGGCCTAAGAGCCAATTTGATATAAAGGCCTAAGAGCCAGTCTGACATAAAGGCCAAGGAGCCAGTCTGATCTGAAAGTTTGAAAAGACCAAAGGCCAGTTAACATGAATGAATTGGGGCCCAAGGCCGTCTGTGGTATAATGTTTCAATGCATTACCTTTATTTAATATTATTCACTGGGCTTTCGCTCACGCTCATTCATGTGTTTGTAGGTGAGCCAAAGGAGGTCCAAACCCAGCCCCAGTAAAGCCTAAGTGGATCAGCATAAGTTTTGGAAAGTCAGCATTTGTGTCTCACACACGAGACCCACCTTCGCCTTTTATTATGTAGTTATATTTTGTCATGTTGGCGAAGCTTCGTATATGTTTGTATATAGTTCACGGGTTGACATAGTTTTGGGGATGATCCTGTATGTATTGAACTTTTGATACTTAATTTCTGTTGTGAGTTATTAATGTTTATGTGTATAACTTGTTTGACGTGTCATGTAAGCACAGCTCTAAGGACAAAGTTTTTAAATTGCTTCCGTTTGGCCCCCATTAACTCTGTTAACATGCGTTTGGTTCGGTTTGAGGCCGTAGGTAATCTACGATTACTGGCCGGTTATGCCCTAAATCCACGGGGGCGGGTTAGGGTCATGCCATTTAGTCTAATTATCTTTTGGCATCTATAAATTTGTTAAAAGTCCTCTTCATTGGGGCAAGATCCAAACTAGTGGTAGTTCATGTTAGCCACACACAATCATTTCTCTGTGTTAGAAGTCAGAAATGTTCAACAATTCCTATAAGTTCTAGTGCGCCTGCTTTCAATCAACAAGCTTTTTTGTATTCACACTTGCAGGATTTCTTGAGTGGTAACTGGAATTTCTAAGGAGTGCAAACACAAAACCAATGTGCCTCTTCCAACACCGTCTTCACCTCAAAACTCCTTTGTCCAACATTGAATCCACAACGCCGATGTCGAATCGACGATGATGAGCCACTCCGGAATCCACCAAAGCTTTAAGCCCAAGTTCCCCATAATCCATTGAAGAATATCTCTCTTTATGTGAATAAAAGAACAAAATCAACTCTTGATGTTTGACACTCTGTAGTTTGTTGATCAATCAATCACATTCTATACATCAAGAAAACTCATATAGAAAACACCATCCAATGTAGAACACTTTATACTTTTCTCCTCTCTGAGAATCTAGACGTGTTAAACCCTAAAAACAGCAAACGGTGCACTTTATAGAAAACAAAGCCGCGAAGATCGCTCGAGCGGTGTGAGTAAAGGCGGTGCAAAACATATAGGCCAACCGCTCAAGCGCAACTTTTACCGCTCAAATGGTAAAACGAGCTTTCTGGAAATTCTGAATGCAAGCTGCAATACTGGATGTTCCACTTCACCGTTTGAGCGCACAAATGACCGCTCGAGCGTTACCCCTCGACCCTGCTTGGGCACTTCCCCGAACCCACCAAGGGACATTGCCCCATCGATCCTCGCGAGCCGATTAGGTAGCTCAATTCTCGTACATAGTCAGCGAAGTGGCAAATAATACTGAATGTTGGCACAAATTCCTCTAACAGGCACAATTCGGGTTGAATTCATATCTAAACACTCACAGCCTTACTGAAACATAAAAACAAATAAAATTACAAGTGAAAGGAATTTTGTCAAACGGGATTGTTAATTACGAAAACCTAACAGAGAGAGTAATTGATTAAGTGGTCAGAAAAAATTTGATGAATGTTATTAGTGATAAATTTGTCACTAGTATTTATCTTCTTCCTCTAGCTTCTCCATTTCTCTTGTCACCACTAGATATGAAGGAGGTAGTGGGAGTAGTAGAGGACATTATTTTTTGCCTAAAAAAATGATCGGATAATTGTCAAAAATTATTGCGGGAGGTCGAAGATAGTAGCCGGAGTTGGTCTTCGGTGGCCAAGACGACAGCCGGAGATGGTAGCTAGCGAGATAGGGAAAGTTATGCCAATATTGATAATTGGGGATGAAGAATGTGGATAGAGGACAGTTTGGATATATTGATAGGTGAAAAAACAAGTAGGATTTATAGGTAAAAAAATTTAGTCAATAAAACTAGTCCATAAGTGTCCCTTCAATTTAACCTAATCTTAGGCCCATATGGTCCTATTCTTAGGTATGATGAGTTCATTAAGACAAGACCTTTGGACTGTAAATCTTCCTTCCTTTCTTTTATTTATTTATTTCCTTCTTTCTTTCTTTTTTTTTTATATATATAAATATATATGTTGTAAATCAAGGAACTGTGAAATTTTCATTTTTAGTGTTACTTTATGATTTGACAGAAATGAATTCACATAATCTATCAATGACCAATAATCAACATCATCTTCCATCAGTTTTTAAATTTTAACCTTATACAACTTGCTTTAAATAATAATTAGAAAGTCTACACACACTCCGTGTGTGAATTAGTTAGACCTAACAGTTACCTATTAAAATAGTCGGTAACTGTTCCAGGCAATTATGAACATTTGTTAACTACTCCAAACAATTCCCATGTGAGGAATGTTCATCAAATCATTCAATCCAATCAAACCGATCAATCCGAACCAAACCGACTACAAGGGTCGGCTTCTCTCATCACTGTATCACACTAAAATACCTTACAACTAACACGTGGCTTTATATTTAGGGAAGAGAAATGTTAGGGAATCAGATCACCAATTTTTACTCTCTTTAATTACATGAAATGGACACTCTCCCTTTGTAAAGTCTCTCTCTACTTTGTTTCTTTCTTTCCCCAAGAAACCCTCCAGTAGACCTGTCGATCTCTCCTCAAGAAATCCCCCTCCACTTTCAATATTCCTCTCCAAATTTTTTTCTCTCTACTCTCTATCTCTCACCTTAACAAAGGTGGCAACACACTGGTTCTAATCAACGGAAACAATGGTGCTAGTGTAGATGGACGGAACATATATGGAACCGGTGGTAGTGGCATTAAAAGATGGTATCTCGTCATCTTTCACTCTCTTTTTCTACAAATCAGTATGATTGTTTCAACCTATTTGTTGAAATCTCTTATGTCTCTTCCACTCCATTGATACATGTTTGAACAAGAACAGGGATTGTTGTTAGTAGATTGAATTGTGTATATTTTTTTTTATCAGCAAAAAAGCACTTTATTGATGAGAAAACATACAGTACATATGAAAACAACATCAATAAAGAATGGAGGTGCAAGGAGCATCAAAGTACGCCCCCAATCCCAACTAGGTTGGCACCGAGGAGAATACCAAATCATTTGCTAGCACCACCGAGAGTTGGTGAGGAACCAACAAGAAAAGAGAGGACAGACAACAGGGGAAATAATAGCCAAACTAACTAGGATTTTACAGACAGCCAGCAGCACAAACAGCCCAAACCATGCCAAACAAACAGGACACTACCAACAGCCCAAATCTTGTTATATGGAGGCTCCAGCAGTAGCCTCATATAGCAGCAGCAGCAACCCATGAAGACCATAAGACAGAGCAGCCACACCCAGACCAACAGCAACAAACCTTACTCTCTTCAGAAGAGAAACCAGTAGCACCTACAGCAGCATAGACCAGCAGCAACTCTATAAGCTGACCTATCACCAGCCCTTGAGCAGGCCTAAGACACAACCCTTTACCATGCCAAACAAACAGCCCAAACCAATCCACTAAACAACTGCAGACAGACCTTGCACCAGGACACTAACAACAGCCCATACAGCAACAAACCTTACACCACAACAGCAGCAGACTGAGCTGTCACATGATATGGAGGCTCCAGCAGTAGCATCATATATCAGCAGCAGCAATCAGCATAGACTAGCTGCAGCCTCCAACTCCCAATGCAGCAGAAGCAGACTACCAGACCAGCAATCAGACTGTAGCAAAGCATAACAGGAATGAACCCAGCTTGGATGAACACAGCATCCATGAATGAACCCAGCAGAGCAGCATGAATGATCCCAGCATCCAGACCACAGCCAGAGCAGACATCTCACAGCAGAGCAGCCCACTAATCACCACCTGCAACCAACCAAACCAAACGACCAAGTGCCAGAGAGCAGCCCACTAATCACCACCTGCAACCAAGTGCCAGACCACCAAGACCACCAACCAACCGCACCAACCAACACAAACAGCAACAGGCAAAAAGAGCAAGAAACCAATCCACACCATCAAGCTGCACACCATCCAGGTTCCAAACCAAATAGATCAGCCATAGGCTGCACCAGCAGGAAACAACCCAGCAGCAAATGAATGGCAGCCATATCACAATTAGCATACCCTTGCTTCAAACAATCAATAAGATCTTATCCAATTTGACTCCACCACAAGATTAGCCAGCATAACTGCACACATATACCCAGAGCAACAAACCCAAATGCTGCTGCATAACCAAGGATGATCTCACAAAAAACCACCCAGCCAACAAGCCATTTGACTGTCTAAGCCTCAGACACCAAACACCCTCATCCAGCTGCACACCATCAAGGATCCAAACCAAATAGATCAGCCATAGGCCTCCAGATCAGACCCAGCAACCCAGAGACACACAGCCTAGTGCAGTAGATCACTTGAGACATGATGGACAGACCAGCAGCGATCATACCCAGCAGAGCCAGGCTCACCCTCCAGATCTGAGACAGCAGATCATACCCAGTAGAGCCATGCTCACCCTCCAGATCTGAGACAATGCTTGACTTGTGGCAGATTAAAGACCAAGTCATTAATAGAGTACTCCACCTGGATTGGCGACGCTTTAAGCCACATGGCTACTCTCACCTTCACAATTTCACACAAATCCTCCAAATTTGGTTGAGATCCGTTAAAAATACAATCGTTTCTATGCTTCCAAGTAGACCAAAGGATAGCCAGATGTAGCACCATCCAAACTTTCTTTTCCAGCTTTTTCAATGTACAGCCAAGCCACCACTGCATCAAACCATTCACCGAACCTGGAATTACCCACTGCACACCCCACCATCTTAAAATGTTGGACCATACCAGCCATACAAAAGGACAAAAGAGTAGAATGTGCTCTAATGTTTCAATCTCATTTTGACAAAACACACAAGCCAGATTAGCACTGCCATCTAAGATCCCAAGCCTATGGAGAAAACTAGAGGTCTTTACCTTGCCGAGCCAAGCCAACCATCCAAAGAATTGCACTTTGGGAGGTGCGAAATTGTTCCAGATTGAGTCCGCCACTGCTTTTACTGGCCCCAGCAGAGAATCACTTCGATTGTAGGCTGAGGCAACAGTAAATACCTCAGAAGGATCTGCCCTCCATTTTAACTCATCAGATTTGTTATTACAAAAAGCTGGAGCATTGCGCAGCAAGTGGAGCAGTCTTTGAACTTCTTCCTCTTCCCAGGCCAACAAGGATCTTCTAAAGTTCAAAATCCACCCACTAACACCCGACCGTCGCTCAAAGAAACCCTTTACCACACCATTTTTATCAGAAGATAGAGAAAAAAGCCTAGGGAATTCATCCATCAGACACACATTACCCACCCACTTATCCCTCCAAAATTGAATTCTCCTCCCATCCCCCAAAGCAATATGAGAGTTGTTGGTATAGAAGCTATGCAGCTCCGAATTGGACAGAACAGCAGAGGTGATGTCAGACCAAATTTTGGAACCTCTGCCTACAATGTTTGGAAACCATCTTCCATCCCTAACATCATACTTCTGACAGATCACTTCTTTCCAAAGTGTTTGATTCTCAGCACCAAACCGCCACCACCATTTCAACAGAAGGCAATGATTGAAGAATGTCAACTTCCTCAAGCCTAAGCCACCTAAATTCTTATTCTTTGTTACCACCTCCCATCGAACCATGTGAATTTTTCTCCTGAGATCTGAACCACCCCACAAGAATGCTAATTGCATTCTCTCAATCTCCTTAGCCACCCCAGTAGGAATCCTAAACAGTGATAGGTAATAAGTCGGCAAGTTAGACATAACAGATTTGATTAGAGTTAAACGCCCGGCAAAAGATAGAAGCCTTCTCTTCCAGGATGCCAATTTCTGTTTAAACTTATCCAGAACGGGTTTCCAAGTGCTTCTCCTACTTGGATTGGCCCCCAATGGAAGCCCCAAATATTGAATTGGCAGATTTTTATGCAAGCAATTAAGACTAGCAGCGAATTCATGCACCAACCCGTCATCCACCCCGATACCACAGATAATGCTCTTATGGTAGTTGATTTTCAAACCTGAGGAGATCTCGAAGCATCTTAAAATGCTTTTAATGATACTCACCTCTCTCCTATTAGCTTCGCAGAACAAAATTGTGTCATCCGCAAATTGCAAATGCGTTACTCTTAACCCGTTTGAACCCACCTCTGCCCCTTTTATGATGCCCAAGTCCTTGGCTCTACTCAGCAAAATGTTGAGGCCCTCCACGACAATATTAAAGAGAAATGGAGACAACGGATCACCCTGCCTAAGACCTCTTTGGGGACAGAACTCAGAAGTTGGAGACCCATTAACCAAAACAGAAATCTTGGCCGAGGAGACACACACTTTCATCCAGCGGACCCAGCGAGTTCCAAAGCCAAACTTGGAGAGCATATCAAATAAAAACTCCCAATTAATGGAGTCATATATGGTACCTACTGAACCGACTGTGAAGCCAAGTGATTTATTTAAGTCGATTTCAAATAGCATTTGGGTTGGCAACAGTTTTCCATTCTCTCATACTGATACATTTGGTTCGGTGGTGGTTTAAGGGTAGACCTGATCAAATCTGACCCGTCAACATCCCTATCCAATGTAATCTAGCTTCAATTTACACCAAGTCAAAGATTGACTTCGTGCCCATCTGGCAACTTAATTATTTTAATAATATATTGACTTTTTAATTCTTTTATGAAATCGAAATAGTGTGTTTGAAATTTTGGTTAAATAGATAATCGTGAGAGATAAAAGTAAGTGATTGATATATATAATAATGGTGTTTGGGAAGTGAGTTTTTATGTAGATTTTATTAGATGTAAGTTTTTATGAGATAAAATTTTTTTGGTGTTTGGAAAGATAGTTGGGTTTTTATGTGGTTGGATGTGATGTTTGTGAGAGAAAAAGTGAAATGATTATGGGGTTGGATGTGATATTTTGTTTGGATGTTTTTTTTTGGTTTTTGCAAAAATTTTGTCTTTTAGTGAAAAAAATGAGAAAAAAATTTGAGAACTTGCTTCCCAAACACCACTGCTTTTAATTTTTTTAACTATTTTAGTCAAAAAAAAAAAAAAATGTTGCCAAATAGGGCCTTTGTATATAATAGTATAAGGCTCAATTTATTTGGGCAAAGAACATTTTCTAAAAAAATATTTTGTATTTTCTAGCATTTAATAAATGGAAAACGTAAGCTAATAAAAAGATATTTTCCATTATAAATAGAAACAAGTTTATTCGGATAAAAAATATTTTTTACTTTTAAATGATTTTTGAATTAAAATCTTATCAATGTTACTGTATTACTGCTATCACCTCCACAACTACTCCACCATTGCCACGGCCACCATCTCTATCACCATTATCACTCACACTACCACCTTCACCTCTATCTTCATCCCACCAACACCGCCACCAAACATAATTTTTTTTTGTTTTTTTGAAAAAAAAAAATTCGTAAAAAAACGGACCGTAAATAAGTAGCTTCAAAGGTTTAGCCCGCCCAACACAACCTAAATTGTTAAAAGCTTAAATGCAAGTCCATCCTTCACTTTAAAACCCCGAAAAAAAAAAAAAATTTGTTCATTTTTAATTTGTAAACCCACAAGAAAGTTTGCTCAGACAGCCTACAAAAAATGGGCTTTCCCATTTTCTCACTCTCCAGTGCTCGCACTCAGTTCACAGCTAATATATGTATTATTATAATGTAAAATCAACTCTTCAATTAGTGTAGAATCACAATTTTTAAGTTCTTCCAAAATAGTCATAAGACATTGGGACTTAGGGATGGCAATCTGAAACCGGTCCGATGGGAACCTGATCCCCCGATCCTGAATATAACGGTTATTTCCCGAAAAATATCCCCGACAGGCCGGGGATGGTAATAAAAATATAAATCACCGATGATATTCGGGCCGGGGACGGGGATACATGTTTCAGTCCCGGCCCCGGCCTCGAGCCCCGCCCCGTTTGTCCCCCGAATGATATATATATTATATATATACTTTTTTTGATTCAATATTTCTGTCTCTATCTTTTATTCATTTAGATCTTCTCTCTCTCTCATTCATTTAGATCTACTCTCTCTCTCTCCATTCCTCACATCTCTCTTTCTCTCCACCGTATCTGGTCTCTCTCTCTTCTTCACAATCTCTCACCGCCACCTCCTCCTCCACCAATCCTCCCATCACTCCCTTCCTTCCTCCTCCTCCTCCACGGATCACATCGCCATCGATCTTTCCTCTAGCCCCATGTACTCCGACTTCGACATCTCTTCCCACTCCCCCAAACCCCTCCAACATTCCAGAACATTTAACCTCGATTTGGCCGGCCCTAGGGTTTTCTTATATGCCGACTTGGCCGTTGATCTCATGCTCAAAGAGCACTGAATATCGTCGCCGAGCGCCACCTCCTCCTCCGAGCACCACCTCTTCCTCCTCCGGTGTTTGTTCCCTCCGCCACGATTCTCTCTCTCTCTCTCTCTCCCTCTCCCTCTCTCTCTCCACTCAGATCTCTCTCCCTCTTTGTGAATCTGTGATGTTGATGATGTTGTTATGAATCTGTAATGTTGATAATGTTGTTGTTGATGTCATTTGATGATGTTGTATTGATCATTGATGTTGTTAACTTCTTGTTTGCTGCTGTTGGGTTTTTTTTTTTTTTGGGTCCGGGGAATTTTCGGGATCGGGGAAACCCGATCCCCGTTAGAGAGAGGGAACGGGGACAGTGATAAGGCCCCCGTCGGGGATTGGGGCCGGGGACGGGGAAAATTTTACCATCGGGGATCAAGGACGGGGAGTGTGATCCCCGGCTCGGCTCCGCTCCGCCCCGCCCCGTTGCCATTCCTATTAGGACTGTTTGGTAAGTTGGGCTTGGGCTATTTTTTGGTTAAAATTCACTAAAAGATAAAATATATTAAAATAGTTAATAAAATAAAATGTCACATCAAATCCATAATCATTTTACTTTTTTCTCACAAACATCATATCCAACTATAAAAAAAATCTAATGGTCTTCTCAAACACAAAAATTTTAGTCTACTAAAATCGTCAAAAACTAAAATAGCCTACTAAAATAGCAACTTTCCAAACACCCACATTATAATAGTGAAAATTTTAACTTATGGGTGGTTTGAGATAATCTAAATAAGTTCATTTTTTTGACTTTTTATGAAATATGGGTTGGGTATGGGTGGGTTTGAAGTGATGTGATAGAGAGGTGATGTGACTTAAATAAAATGATGAGACTTAAATAAGATAGTGACTTTTTAACTTTTTGATTTTTTTAGGTTATGACAAACAATGCCTTATTCAAGCAACCAACCCTTTTTGTTTAACCAAATCTCAATCAGGTTGAACTCCTCTCATGTTGACATCTTAACATAAGAGAATTTAAGGAATCTGTAGAGTTCATCATGGGTCTCGATAATCCAAGCAGTTAATTTTATAAAGCACTTAATATATATCATCTATGAAAAAAATTAGTTTGATCTGATAATTATAACATTTTCATTTTCACATTAGTATTCGAAAAAAAAAAAATGAATGACAAATGTATTTTTAAAAATAAACTATTCATTTTTTTTAAGAGACAAACAATATAAAAACAAAATGCTATTTTTTCAGAGACAAACACTAAACACCTTAATTTATTACCATAAAATTACCTTATTTAATTGCATTTTTAAGTAAACATATAAATATATACTTAACAAATTAAATCATAAATTAAACTAAACACCCTAATTTGAAATTACCTTATTTAATAACATTTAACAAATTAAATCATAAATTAACCTAAATACCTTAATTTATTACCAAAAAATTACCTTAATCTAATTTTTAATTTTAACACAATTTATTATTTAATAAAATTTTAAGTTAAACATTTACATATATAGATATATATTAAACTAAACCATAAATTAACCTAAAAAGACTAATTTATTACTATAAAATTATCTAAATCTACTATTTAATTTTTAATCCAATTTCTCTTTTAATAACATTTTAAAACCATAAAATTTCCTTAATCTATTATTTAATTTTTAATCCAATTTCTCATTTAATAACATTTTGAATTAAATTAAATTATTGATGAAAGATAACAATTATGGTTAGGATTTGGTTAGGACTAAGATGTAATTTAGAGAATAAGATAGGAGGGTATTATTAACATTTGATTCAATTTTTTACTTTGATTAATGATTTTTACATGAAAACTGCTAAATACTCCTATCTTTTTCCTTTGGACCCACCACTTTTTTTTATTTTTATTACAATTTTGCCCTAATATCAATTTCCATTTTTGACCACATTTCTATCTTTCAAACTCTAACCCTAATCCCAACCCTACCTCTACCTCCACCTCCATTTCCACTTCCACTCCACCCCGGCCAATAACTTCATACGACAGCCATCTCAATGCTTCTCCACTAGCGACTACCCTCATACCACCTCAATTTTCTCTCTCTGTCTCTTCTTCTTCTTCTTCTTCTCCTTTTTCTTTTTCTAGGTTCGTGGTGGCCCTGCTGTCGTGAACTCCTCATCGCCATGGCCACCATATCTATCAAGTCCAACCCCGATCTTGGTCTCCAGCCATCTTTTTCTTCTTCTTCTTCGTCTTCTCCAAAAACCCTAACCCTAGTCCTAAGGTTTTCAGAAATGGCAGTTGCGATCCAGGTCTCAATGAGAAGAAAAGGCAGGGGGATGCAATTGCGGTTTGTCGGATCTGACGCAGAAGGAGTGAAGAAGAAGGAAAAGGGAAGAAGAAGGAAATGATGGGATTGTCGGCAATGAGGGCTCCGATGAGTCAGCTGAAGGAGGTGGTGGTTGAGAATGGGGGTTAGGATTTGGGTTTGGGATTAGTGGTATAGTTAGTGTTAAAGTGAGGGTTCAAAGAAAAAAATAGAGGGGTTTCATTTTCCTGGGTGAAGGTTTAAAGAAGTAAAAGGCCAAAACAAAAATGTGAGGGCAAATAGCACCCCCTTTTTGTATTACCCACTCTCTATTTGGGAGATTGTGTTGCATCTTCAGTTATCTTTAACGGAAAAATTAATCATAGCACTTTAGTCCAAAACTAGAAGAGAAATTTTGCCCTACTCAAAAAATAAAAAATAAAAAGTAAATTTTGCCCCATTTTTTTTAAAAAAAAAAAAAGAAAAAGAAAAAAGAGATCACTTAGATGTCATATGTAAGCACACCCTCGTTATGCCCCCCATAATTTTTTTTTAGAATAAATCACACTTTACTCTCTTTATGTTTGTTTGTTTGTTTTTTGTTTTGTTTTTTTTTTTTTTCACTTTACCCTTTCATATTTTAAGCTTTTTCGAATTTACTTTTAAAATTAATTTTTGTTCAAAATTATTTAGAAAATAACATAGGAGTATTAACTGCCACATAACAATTATTGTTTGAATTTATGCTAGAGGTGTAAAGTATATATAATAAAATATTTGTATACCATGTGACTGTTAATGTGTCATTTTTTGTCTAATTTTTTAGGGTAAATTGGAAAAATATTAAAATATGAAGGGTCAAAATCAAAAAATGAACTTCAAAAATCAAAGTAAGAAATAATGAATCATAAAGAGGGTAAAGTGTAATTTACCCAATTTTTTTATTGTCAAATTGAACTAACAGAGGATAATTATTAGGGAAAATTATTAATAGGTCTTACTTTTGAGACTTATTACCCATTAAGTCCTATTGAAAAATTTATCAAGTGATGAATTTATCAATTTCTTATTTTATGAATAAATTTATAGTGATAATTTATCAGTCTCTTCGCTTTTTTGAATAAATTTATATTGATAAATTTATCAATTAAGACCTGTAAATAAATAAATCTAATTAATAGGACTGATTAGTAAGTGCCCTTAATTATTAAGCAACTTACGAGTTGGCATATCTTTATTCCACCACCAGTGTTGTAAAGTTCACTTAGATGCAGATAACTACACCAATTAATAGACTATCAAAGTTTGTCTCCTTTAATAGTTTTTGTTGCAGTTGAGATTTTGATGATTAAGAGTTCTCACTTTACAACCGATATAGTATTTTTTTTTTTTTTGGTCCTTTTTCTTTACCTCTTGAAGATGCAGATGCTCCTTTATAGCCTGCTTGTGTTGAGGTTCTGGTTTTGTTGTGTTTCATATCAATCTGATCTAACTTCTAAATGTTGATGTCTTGGAAGACAGAGCTACACATTTATTTTAAGAGAAATAAAAATAGCTTAAAATGAGAGGAATTTTGAGATGGATCATTGTCAAACTTGATGCCGATTCATGACATCGAAAGAAGGCACACGACGGTAATTCAAGGATAAATAACATATTTGGTGTAACTTATTATAAATTAAAAAGTGATAATTAGAAAGTCGAAATCAAAAACATCTTTTCCTCAACTTCTAAATAATAAGATTTTTTTTCAATTTATTTAAGTTATTTCTCTCTAATAAACTGTGAAGATAAATTACACTAAACAGTCTGACAGACTCTTAGGGAAAAAGAAAAAAAAATAAAAAATAAAATAAAATAAAATAAAATAAAATAAACTATATGTAGCTTAAATAAATTACATCATATAGCCCCAAGAAAATAACTTCAAATTAAAATAAAACTCATATAATAACTTTAAAATGCTCAATACACTGCACTAACAAGTATATGAATTTCGATTCATTCAAAAATACTTGAACCGCACCATAAAAATTGAGAGAGTGGCAGAGAATATATTAAAGTAGATTTTTCAGAAAAACCATTTATACAGACAACTTTAATTAGAGGTTTTTCTTTTATCTTTTTTATTTTATCAAAAAAGAAAAAAGAAAAATGAGCTATACGATATATGAAAATTTAAAGACAAATTGGAAATGTTTATTACGACAACGAAAAATGTTATTTTTGTAAAACTGAGACGGGACGTGCACTGTTTTGACACTCAATTGACTTTGCCACTACTTAGAACTAAAATAACAAAATTACTCTTATGTTGCGGTTGTTTGGATTGGAAATATTTTTTAATGAAAAATATTCTCTACAAAAAAAATTTCCCAGAAAATATTTTCTATAAAAAATATTTGTCTATGTTTGGTGGTGCTAGTGGTGAAACAAGGGTGGAGGTAGAGGTAGAGGTGGTGACATGGTGGTGGGGTGATGGCAGTGGTGATGGTGACGGTGATGGTGGCGGTGACTGTGGTAATGGTGGTGTGGCGGTGGCGGTGTGAGTAGTGGTAGTAGTGTGTTGATATTGGTTAAAATTTAGTCCATAAAATATTTTCTATCTTTTAAAAGTAGAAAATATTTTCTACTCAAATAGGTTTATTTTTTATTGATCATGAAAAATATTTTCTGTTAACTTTCGTATTCCATTGTAACAATACCAGAAAATATGAAAAATATTTTTTATAAAATTTTTCCCACCCAAATAAACAGATCGTTAAAATAGTAATTGTACTCTTCTGCTTTAATAAATTTCATAATGATTTTATTTTAACATAAATCTTGCACATTGAATTATCTTGTATTATTGTGAAAAATATGTGAAGCATAATTCAAAATAAATATGTGTTGTCCTCAAAAAAAAAAAAAAAAAAAAAAAAAGTGAAGCGTAAACAGGAAATTATACAAAAAAAATTTTATTTTTTTATTTTTTGAACTCGAGCAAGAAATTATACATTGATTGGATTAAATGTATGTGCATAAACAAAGGGGTTACATTAGCTTCCTAATTGGGCTACCAAACTGTGTAGGACATTAGATCACACTCAAAAGTTAGGGGTTGTTTGGGATGTCCTAAATAAGTGTACTTTTTGTCTTTTAGACTAAAAAATTGAGGTTGAAAATATGAATGTTTGGGTTAACTTTTTGACTTTTTATGGAAAAATGTGTAATAAAAAATTGTAAAAATTGTTTTGTAGGGAAAAATTAGAATTGGGAGTTGTGCAGCCGTAATTGTTGACTTTTGATGAATAGTGATAACTTTTTAACTTTTTGAATAACTTTTTGACTTTTTAACTTTTTGGAGTGTTCCCAAACTTGGCCTTAGTATCATAATTGAGGTTCCTTGAGAGTCAGGAAGCAAACCAATATGTGTGGATAATGTCAATTTGCAGACACCCCTTTTCCAGCCTTAACAAAGGAAAACAAACTAAAAAAAGTTAAAAGGAAAATATATATATTGGATTGATGAATGAGGGCAAAGTGCATCTCTCCACACGGTTATTGATTGTTACAAGTTCTATTATGGACTTTTGTTATGTACCCAAGGTTCAATTAGTATTGAATTTGCTTGTTTTAAATATGTTAAAGTTGCACTACTACCTAGATGGACATAGGCCATCCTAAAAGGCAGCAATGGGTCACTACTATTGGGCCCTCTTTATATATATATATATATATATTATTTTGCACATAATTTTCTATTTTGAAGTTTTTTTTTTTATTTTTTTTTATCATATTCTACTTTGAAATGTTGTCTCTCTTTTTTAAATTCATTATTAGGTGATGATTGATAATCTAATTAAGCATTTAAAATTAGGGTAAATTATTAATAGGTCTTAATAGTTAGACTTAATTCTCATCAAATCCTATTAAAAATAGGTTTTAGTAAAATTATCGTTAAAAATAATTTTTTCTGATGATTTTTTTGCACATGTAACTAAACATTGACAATTAGTGATTTTTTTTTTCTCTCACGGTTTTATAAATTATCGCTAAAATTTACAATTAGTGACGTTTTCCTGTGACAAAATTTTCAAAATTGTCACTAAAAGTTGAAATTAATGACTTTTTGTGACGATTTTTCCAAATTGTCGCTAAAACTTATAATTAGTAAAGTTTTATTAATAGTATTCGATGAAAAATATCATTAATTATCGTAGGACCTATTAGACAATAAGTCCACTTATTAAGACTTATACATAAATCCTCTTTAAAATTAAATATATTAAATGTAAATTAATTAAGTCCGTTTCATAAGTACAAATGATATCACTTAAATATTTAAGTGGCTCTTAAAATGTAAGTTTAAAAAAAAAAAAATTTAATTATAAGAAACTTACTTAATTCTAACTGAATTTATAGATACTTATACATAAGTATCAACATATACCGTCATGACTCATGACTATTGCCTTAATCACCATTATCATTGTTATCATAATCATCACCGTCATTTTATCACCACCACTAAGTCAACATTGCTATTATCACCACCCCTACAACAACTACTATAACTCTCCACATTCACAATCATTACCACCACCGCTATAACCACCAATATCATTCCACTAAAACAATAACCACCATCATTACATTAGTGGTCACGCCCTTTTTATCTCCACTACATTAGCCCTCCATCGTCAAGACAATTATTATCTCTTACTACAACAAAATGCACATTTGACGATTAAAATTAGCGACTAAAAAAAAATTTAGTGACCAAAAATTGTGGAATTGGTGATCAAAATTTTTTTTAGTCAGCAAAAATATAATATTTAGCTACTAATTTTTTTTAGTCGGGTTATATTGATTATTAGTGACTAAAAAAAGTTTGGTTGCTAAAAATAAAAGAATTGGCCACAAAAAAATATTTTAGTCACCGTATATTAAGTTTTGGCTCCTAAAACAATTTAGTCGCCAAATGAAAAATAAAAAATTATTTTTTTATCTTTGGCAAACATATTTTTAGCAACAAAAAAATATTTTAGTTGTCGTATATTGAGTTTTGGCTACTAAAACCATTTAGCCACCGAATGAAAAATAAAAAATTATTTTTTATCTTTGGCGACCAAAAGTTTGGTCGCCAAAAACTTATTTTCAACGACAAAAAATATTTTCGTCGTCAAAAAATTAAAATATTTGGAGAGAGACATTTCAAATTTTGAAGAAATTTATAAAATTAATTGACCACTAAAAATATTTAATGCTAATGTGTAATATATAATATAGATATATATATATTTTTTTGGTTTCCAAACCCAAACCAGCGCCTGTGTCTCTCTCTTTTGCGTCTCTCTCTCTCTCTCTCTCTCTCCCCCTCTGGCTCTCCCTCTCCGCTGCTCCTCTCCCCTCCCTCGCGGACACCGGCAACCGGAGCATCAATTCACTTCGTTGTTGGTCACCATCACCTGAGATCCATCACCCACGGAAGCTCAATTAGAGGCTCCTCCCTCGCAGCTTCTCACATTGCAAGGTTTTTATCTTCCTCTCTCTAATCGATTGATATATATATATATATTATAATCTCTACACCTATTGTGAGACAATTATTGTTGCTTAAACATATCAATCTGATCCATTGTTTGGTTTTAATTTCTCTGAGAATCATTTGAGAGAGAGAAAAAAAATGGCGTTGATAAATAGGGAAATGTTGGTGTATTGCTTTGACACCCTGGTCGCTCACTACCCCTGCTTTCGATGACGACCAGTAGTACGCTCTCTCTCAAGGTCTTTGTTTTCTGCAGAATTAGTAAAATGGTGGTGATTCATTAGCATGTTGATTGTTGTGGTTGAATTGTTTGCTCAAATTTCGACTTTTAATGATCTTAGTGCTGTAGTGAGTTCTGTAATTATAGTCAGCATCTTACTTTCCAATAATAGAACTCAGATTCTTACTTAACGTTGAAACATGAATATAGTGCCAACTGAATTCTTGCCTATTGTCTATAATTATAGTCAAGTGTGGTTATTGTTAGATTCTTGTAGATTGCCTTTTCTACTTTCCAAAGCCATCCAAGATATTTATTCAGATTGCCTATTACATGTTTCTTTATATGCCAAGCTCAAGTTAAAGTTCTCCCTGAAACTACCTACCCAAACTTCCCACAGATCTGATTTTTGACAAATTTGATACCAAGTCATAAGGCACCTCAACTCTGCTGTAATTGATCCATAAAGCCACTCTAACTTCAATCAACTCCCTAACGTTCTATTTGGTTCATGGGAATGAATAAACAAATATTTATTCCCATTTTATTTCATTATAATGAACCAAAGGCTACGTAATTTCTTTGAAATTTGTTTGGCAACCATTGAAAAGGCAATTATTGCTTAACTTCCACACACTCCACATCAAGGCAAAAGGAATAGGATTCCACATTCTCAATTATTAGGGATTACCCATAGGATTTCCCACCAATTAGAACACTAACAAAAATTCTTAGGTCTAAGGCGATAGAATTAAGTGGTCTAATGTTAGGCGACCTCTGAGTGAGAAGCAAAAAATTAATGTGGTTATTTGTGATCCTATCATTTTTCATCATGGTAATATTTGTAATCTTTTTGTTTTGAGTCAAAACATAGATCATTGTAGCTTGTAATTATAAAAATGCAACTGTTATGTCATTCTAAATGAGTTTTATACATAAAAATTATATTTATTTAGATATTGTTGGGAATAAATCCCACCCAAGCTATGGAAGCAAATAAAATAAAATTAGATTGGTCAGAAGAAAAATAAAAAACACAAGATTTTACGTGATTTGGCTCAAATGTCCACAGTGAGTGAGAAGCAATCCACTAATAATAGAACAATTACAATGGTGAAACAAATGCAACTCCTTGATATTTTCTCACACCCCCACAATGTTAGCAAATATATGTGACCTTAATTTTATAATTTTATATTATAGGCTATGAAATTTGGAGGCATGGAACAACCTATTTTTCAAGGAAATTCATTAGGAAACCAATGAACTAATGAAGGTCAGTTTAAGGCCAGACAAACAACTTGTCAGTTTAAGGCTCCTCCCCAATTATGATTTCTGTATCCACCACTTTGCATAAAGACTAGTTGTGATGAGATCCTTCGCATATGAACACTCTAATAACCAACTAACCTATCTTTGTTTAGTTTATAATCATTAGTATTGTCTACTAACAGAAACATCTTTATTGTTGGAAGAATAGTAAACCAGTTGCAACCTTGAATAGAAAGTACTCTGCAGCGACATGCCAAAATCCTATTACATTCACTTTAATCAAGTTCTGATTTTATATTTTAGTATACGGTTTATTCAAAGGAAATATGGAAAATGTTGTCAAACCCGCCACAAATCAGTTTGGCTCAACAATATGAGAGCTTTAATTAAGTTAAGGTCCCAGAGCACTATATTTGAAATATTACTTGTATATTTCAAATATTGACACTATTTTCTAGATACAATAAATTTCTCTTTGAAAACTTTGTTGCAAATTTAACATGTTTTCTTCTTCGTCATCCTGAGATGCAAAGATGGGGCTTAATTGATTTCTTGTCTGTCATATTTATGGAGAGTTGAAACTAAATGATGCATGAAGTACTGTTTGTGATTAGGAGTAAGTAATAGAGTCCTTGGCACCAATTAACATTCAGTAGGTAGGCCAGCAAAACATAGATACCAACTAGGGAAAAAGGTCTGTTCTTGCTCATTCTAATTTGTGTTGCTACAGTGATACTGTAACTAAAACAGTTTTGTCTATAGTTAGTATGCATTATAAGTTTGTAATCAGAATAAAACATATAAAAGTATGTATGTTTTCACCTGCAATATATTTTCTCTTACAATTACTACTAAAAATTTAACAGGAACATTTTGTTGGAAACAAGAGAGATAATGGTTATTTCTTTTCAATTTTGCTTCTGAGTTGTGCATAGTTGTTTAAGCATTTAATTTATGTGAATGACCTACAAAAGGAAATCAGTTACCCTCTGCTACGTGAATGACCTAGTCCAAGTGTCATTTCTTCAATGAGGTACTAATCTGTTCGACTTCCTGTAGGTTTGAGCTTCGCTGAAGCCGAGAGGAGATTGAAGGAAAATGGCCCAATATTCCTCTAGACTATACTTTTCCAAGCTGGTGGCATCTTCTGTCACTACAGGAAAAATGGGCTACTGCAACGTTTCTTTTATGGCGTTTTTGGAAACGCCATTATAGATGGATGAAAGACAACGTTTTAAAAACGTTGTCTCAGAGCTCAGTTGAACGGCGTCGTATTGGGTGTATATGTTGACACCGTCCATACTCCGTCTCTCACTTTCTGTCTCTCACTTTCTCTCTGTCTCTTCCATAACTCGGTCTCTCTCTCTCTCTCTCCCAAAGCCCTCGACTGATATTCATCGATCCAGATCAAAGACACACACACACACACACACACATTCTCTCTCTCTCGATCTCTGTTGCT
The DNA here is from genome assembly GCA_030407325.1 of Camellia japonica. NCBI lineage: Eukaryota > Viridiplantae > Streptophyta > Magnoliopsida > Ericales > Theaceae > Camellia > Camellia japonica. Next base: position 54,830,699 of record JAPPVO010000029.1, read on the forward strand.
CTTCATCGATCTGTCGCTGGAGAGCTTTGATCAGTCTCTTCATCGAACTTGAGCTCAGATCGATCTCTGTTGCTCTTATCTCAGGTACAATTTTCATTCTCTTAATCGGTGTTCGAGTTGAACCAGATCGATCTCTGTTGGTCTACTTTCTCATTGTCAAATCTGCTAATTAACTCTCTAATTTTTTCATTTTCAGATTAGATCAACTGTGCAACAGGACCTATATATGATTTTCGATTTTTTTTTTTTTTGGATCAATGGTTGCACAGTTGATATATAGGTCCTGTTTCATATATTAATCATATATTCTATATTCTAATATATGAAATCTAATTTTCATATATGATTAGTATATTCTATATTCTATATTAATTTTCATATATGATTAATATATGAAATCTAATTTTCATATATGATTAGTATATTCTATATTCTATATTAATTTTCATATATGATTAATATATGAAATCTAATTTCGTTGAACCAGATCGATCAAATCTGCTGGTAGGTTTGTTTGTTTTTCATTACTTTGTTTGTTTTTCAAATCAATTAACTCTCTAATTTGCAAGACAGTTTGGGATTAGATAGCTCATACTATAGAAGCTATCATGTAATCAAAGGAAAACCTCATTCCTAATCACTTAAAAAGCTACTAAAACAAGATAATGCTGAAAGATTTATCTTATAGAAGCAACTGTTTGTTGTTCCAAGGCATGACTTACAGGTTTAATGTTGGTCAATGATATTTTATAATCCTTTTGTTCTTTAGATAGAACACAGAGATGATCCATTGCCAATATGCCCTGTACCACCCAGCCATCCACAACACTCAATAACACATCAGTGCTTCAAACTTTTAAACAATGCTATAACATGACAGAATTTCACATTATTATATCATGTTTCTCTTGCATTCATTCAATCTTGTAGAATGCGCTTACCCGCTCTCACACACACACTACTTTACACAATATAGAATGTGAATTCTCCATCTAACATATTTCTATCACCTCATTCGTAATGCCATAGTTAAGTATTTACTGACAGGCTGTGTTTGAAGGACCATGAAAGAATTGTGCTAAAAAAACATACCTTCCTGGTATAGAAATATAAGCATTCAAAGAGTTGTAAGAATCAAATAGGTTTGGTTGAAGAGTACTTCACAGTTCATGATATAAGGTATTGAAAAGCTCTACGGTGAACATGGTTATGAGATGATAGACTTGTTTTGGTCTAATCCAACTATTGCTGTGAAAAATTGCATATTGCGTCACCTGAAACAGAAACTTGAGCAATTGAGAGAGAAGGGTTCACGCAAGAGAGAGATATGGGCAGATATTTATGAGCAATATCATCCGAAAGGAATTGATCACCAGTCCTTCTATGTTGAGAGATACCGAGTTCTGAGAAAACCAAATTCGAGTTCAGAATCAACAATTCAAAATCCGGAATCTGTTAACTCCAATTCTGATTCTAATGGAAAGTCTTGTTAAATTTTTTTGACTGAATATCAGAAAGTTTCATGTTTTTGTTGTTGTTTCTTACATATCCAAAAGAGTTTTTACCTAATAATTTTTCAGAAAAATATGGGTTTCTTGATTTGTTTCATTATTAATGCATTACTCTTCTTTGATTTTTTATTTTGATTTTTCAGAAATTTTCTTTTAGTGATCAGTTTTATTCTAATTTTGCTTTTGAAATGTTTTTGTTTTTTTTATAAATTCCTATTTCTTCAAGATATAATGGTTTTTTATTTTTCATTTTAAAAGAAAATCATTCATGGTCTGATCCTGACCCTCCTGTGAGGCCTCATCAAGGACTAATTGTTGCTTTTACCTTTTCTTATAATCATAGAATAATGCTAGAAACTCCAAAAATATAATCCCTAAATTTACCACGCTGATGTGGCAGGGGGTTGAGTCTTAGTTGGCTAATTCCTAAACAAATCAACAACTCACATGCAACAGTCCACATCATTGGGGTTGAGTTAGGGGTCTTAAGCATTTTTAATAATGATAATGGCGAATGAGGGGCATGTGCAATAGTTAATTGCCTTTGCAGGAGTGCGAGCTGCAGTTGGCACTGGTCGGTTACTGCTTCCCCACCGTCTTTTCCATTTTTGCCTAAGCCTCTAGGCTTGCACCCCAACAAATATTTCATAGTAAAGAGATACATCTATACCCAAACAAAAATTGATGTTTTTTTAAGTGTAAGATGGTAAAAGCTGAAGTGTAAGAAAATTAGGATGGCCCAAGTGTCCTAATCTTGAGCAGGATTTGAGATTCTATCATTGCACTTGCTTCACGATTATAATTGACTGCTTAATTTGTAATCATCAACAAACCTAGTTTATGTACTGTAGTGATAGCAGGGATGCCTAAACAAAGTCACCTATTAATTTGTGAGGTGATGTTGACAATCGTATGCCTTTAATTTAAAAAACAATATTAAATTAATTGTTGTAAAAGGACAGGTGTAGTGGGTTTTAAAAGGACCAGCCCAAGGCTGTACAAATCATACCTTTCTAGGCCTTTTGGCTAAGATCAAGTGTAGTATCTGTTCTTATCAGTTTAATATCTGATACGTGGGCCATTGGCTCACACGATATCAAATTAATTTTTTGAGGGGGAAGATCCACCACAGTGGCTTGCTACTGGGGTCTTCAAGCGTTGCCTTGGTGTTGCACTACTGCCTGGGCCTGGCGCACCCCACCCAATGCTATTCTTAAGAATTTTACTTATGGACGGGCTCAGTTACAAGCCCAATTGATCTTCAATTGAAGATTTACAGTGAAGTGGAGGCTTTTGTCATTTACAACTGTTATGTTTACCATTACACTGGCTTAAAAGAGTTTGATTTTTCATTTTTCATTTTTTTGGTGTTTTATTACATCTTATCCAATAATATTCTGCTTTTTAGATCATAATTAATTTAATTTTTTGTATTACAAAATATTCTATTTGAGGTGCGATAATTGATATACTGTTTTCACAAATAGTTGAACCAGATCGATCTCTCTTGCTCTTCATCTCAGGTACATTTTTCAAAGCAATTAATTCTTTGGTAGTTTTGTTTGTTTTCCATTACTTTCTTTGTTTTTCAAATCAATTAACTCTCTAATTTAAGATTTTGTAGATTTGTTTGTTTTCATTACTTTTGAGACGGGTGGTAATTGATTTGCAAGACAGTTTGGGATTAGATAGCTTATACATAGATGGTCTCATGATCTCAGAGTGACAATGTATGAGATTATTTGGATGTTTTCAATTAATTATCTATTTGGCAAGTGTGCTTGGTCTATATTTTTTGTGCTTATATTTGTTGTGTAACATTATGATTTTGAATTTCTAATGTTTATCATAATTTTTTGTAGTTTGAAATCTACCCTCTGCACAATTTTCTTTTTGGGCTTTGATAGGGACACAAAAATGGTGCTATACAAATGAAATAGAAACTACTAAGATATATTGGTATGTGTGGGGGTTCATGTAGTAGTGAGAACTTGTTGCTTACTTGTGAGTACAAGAACAAACTAAATGAAGCATACTTAATATCTAGTACTTGCCATTATTATGTGTTATCAACTACAATCATGCAATTTTTTACTTTGTGATCAATCAGGATAATCTGGTTGTTCTTGTAAAATCTTCATTAGAGATACCTAGTCATCTTGATGAAGTTCTATATCATAATCTATCAAGAGCATTGTAGAAACTTTTAGTTTCTTCATTAATATGCTTCATGCATAGAAATGCTTCTAGTATGCTGATAGTGTTGATTCAAGTTGCACCACCGGGATGCAAAAATCATAACAGTTGTTAAGTTAGGAAGTAATTATCCATGCATGCATAAATAGCCATAGACCCGTCCAAGAATCTTCATCAGAGATACCTAGTCATCTTTGATGAGGCTCTTCTTGGATTGTCCAGTTTGGACAGTTCAGGAGCACAAGTCTATGTTGTAATTAGTAGTTCTACTGCTTAAATATAGTCCATCTCGTAGAGATTTCGTGCAGTAGTTCCTCATGTTCTCCGGGTGCATACTAGACAAGGTGTAGCAATACACCCAGTCTGTGTAGTGTACTTGGAGAACCATGGGGAGATGCTGCCGAAATTTCGTTAGAGATGGATAGAGCGGGTATGAGCTACTTTTTACAATATAGACAGTGCATTCCTGAATGGAAAAGTAGGATGAACCAACCTATTAGAGAAGAGTTAGAGGTGAATGGTGTCATGTCGCATGCATTATAAGGTAGTTAATTGAGGTAAGAATAATTAAAATGAAATGATAATTTTGAACTTTGTTGATTTGATAGTGACATTTGTAGTGTAAGACGAAGTCAGATGGATAAAAGTTGGATAAATCAGCATAGGTTGCATCCAGAATATATAGAAGGGGTTAAGGAATTTGTTAAACTTGCATGCCAAAATAATCTTCTATCCAATGAAGTCACATGTCCATGTAAACAGTGTCGGAATGTCAAACTAGTAAAGAAAGACCTTTTGGGGGAACATTTAATGGTCAATGGGTTTATTCCAAGCTACACCAGATGGATTTTTCACGGGGAAGATTTATCGGCGTCTGTGCCATTGAATGAGAATGTCAGTGATTTGAATGATGGCGATGAAGTCAATGAAATGATATATGAGGGGTTCGGACTTCCTCCACCAAGCTTGGTTCATCTTGCTAGTAATGAGACAGGAAGTTCTAATATCGAACTAGGCCTGGATAAGAAAACTGAAAGATTTTTCAGTTTATTGAAGGAGGCCGAAAGAGAGTTGTATCCAGAGTGTCACAAGTTTTCAATGCTCTCATTTGTTGTTCGATTATTGCATATCAAGTGCCTTAGTGGATGGAATGACAAGTCTTTCACGATGTTGCTTAAACTTTTGAAGGATGCATTTCCAAAAGGTGAAACTTTGCCAAAGTCGTTCTATGCAACGAGGGCACTCCTTAGAGAATTAGGCCTCGATTATCACAAGGTACATGCATGCCCAAGAGATTGCTCACTGTATTGGAAGGAGACAGCTAGTAGGGATGATTGCATAGTGTGTCAGACGCCTAGATACAAACAGTTTGAGGGTGAGAAGAATGATTATAAAAAGAAGCAACAAAGAATTCCCCAGAAGATTGTGAGATACTTTCCTTTGATTCTAAGGCTTCAAAGATTGTTCATGTCATCCAAAACTGCTTCATTAATGAGATGGCATGCAGAGGGCCGAATTGATGACGGCAAAATGAGACATCCTGCTGACTCTCTTGTCTGAAAAATTTTGATACTTTGTATCCCAAGTTTGCGAGTGAGCCTCGCAACATCAGACTAGGTTTAGCAGCGGATGGATTTAATCCATTCAAGGCAATGAATGTTGCTCACAGCAGTTGGCCAGTTATTGTGATGCCTTATAATTTGCCACCGTGGTTGTGCATGAAACAACCTCATATGATGATGATATTGCTCATTGATGGTCCTTCTTCACCTGGCAATAACATTGATGTCTAGTTGCGCTTGTTAGTGGATGAACTGAATGAATTGTGGGAAAATGGTGTTCAGACATACGATGCAGAAACTAATCAAATGTTCCAATTGCACGCGGTCTTACTGTGGACAATAAATGATTTTCCTGCATATGCAAATTTGTCTGGATGGAGCACGAAATGTGCTTTAGCTTGTCCTTGTTGTAATATACGTACTCGACATCGGTACTTAAAGAATGGAAGGAAAATTTGTTACATGGGGCATCGCCGCTGGTTGAATGCGAGTCACAAATTTCGAAAAGATGGTGCGTCGTTTGATGGAACTTTTGAATTTGAACCATGTCCAACTCGGTTATCGGGGGCTAATGTGTTACGACAGCTAGGGCCTAAGCATCAACCAACTAACAGACAAAAAAGAACTAGGAAAGGAAAGGAAAAAGAGGACAACGAGGAGGATCATAATTGGAGGAAGAGGAGTATTTTCTTTGAGCTTCCATATTGGGAGCATAATTTGATTCGCCACAATCTTGATGTAATGCACATTGAGAAGAACGTGTGTGATAATGTATTGTGGACGATATTAAATGTTGATGGGAAAGGAAAGGATAATATAAATGCTCGTCGAGACTTGCAAGATATGGGAATTCAAAAGGCATTACATCCTAAAAAAGGGGTTGGGAACAGGTATTATTTGCCGCCTGCATGTTTTGCTATGAACAATAGAGAGGTTTTTCTAGTATCTTCTAACTTGATATTGATATGTGGATGAGTAGGTCGCAGTTCGAGAGGCCCAACACTCATGCATGGTAGTGATTGGAACCCAAGTGTTGGCATTTTACATATTGTGCCTAATGAGTTGAACCAAGTGGTTGACGGGTATACACCCTTGGCTTCTCGTTTGGGTGTCTTAGCTCGAGATGGGAACCTTATGCCCCTCACTTATAGAACTTGGAGTCATGTACCAAAGGAAAACAAAGAGAGAATTTGGAGAGAAGTAAAGGTAAAAGAATTATTTCATTTCTTATTTTGGGCATGTCTTTTCTTCATTGTTCACCATGAAAATAAAGAGAGAATATGGACTTGTTTTGAATGGAATATTGATGAAATTCTCTTTATTATTCTCTTTAGAACACTTTATTTATGATTATGATCAGGCATGTATTATCTTTTCTATATTATGGTATAAAGTTGCTGCTGTGTGTGTGCTGTTGTGTGCATGCTGCTATTGAGTACTTAATAGTTAAAGTACTCAATTAAAGAGAGAAGCTTATTTAACACTTTAAAGAGAGAAAAAGATAAGAAAAGAAAAAAAAAACACCAGAGGCAGCTTTAGGACCTCAATGATTTTATGGTTTTCATTTCTATGCTGCTCCGTTTTAGTCTTTAGATGTTGTCATGGCAGTTAAGTGGTCGTTATTATGTCTTGCTTGTAGGTTGAATTTTATTAGTGGCTAATTAACTAATTAACAATCGCAGACACAAATAAAGGAGCTTGGGGCGCAATCCAATGCTACAGATGAAGAGATTATCACACAGGTTCTAGGGCCTGAGCGACCTGGTCGTGTTCGAACATATGGATTGGGTCCTTCTCCGACTGATGTCTTTGGAGGCGGATACAGGCAATCACAAGAACAAACTCGTATCATCCAAACACAAGTCCAAGAGCAACTTAACCAATACAAAGCACAAATGGAGATGCAAATGAAGGAGATGATGGATGCTATGCTTAATCAACAGAAAGTACAAATGGAGATGCAAAGCACAATCCAAGCTCAACAAGCACGAATAGAGCAATTGGAGTCTCAACAGGCCATGGGTGGGCCTGTTGCACCAGCTGCTACACATGTGCATTCACAACAACAATCCCATGCATACACCTCCTCGTTTAATTGCCATCATTCATCCGAGAAAGTGAGTAAATAGTTAATTATGAAATTTTCAATATGACATTTTATTCATGTTATTTGTTCTTATCAAATGCAGGTTTACATATCAAAGAAAGAAAAGAAGAAGAAGAAGAACTAGATATGACAAATTATACCTTGAAAAGGTATATTCTGTCTCCACCCTTTTTTTTAAAAAAATATTTTTTATGGTGGCAATACATGTAGGCTTTTCTATTTCTTTTTCTTCATGATAATGTTTGCACGCTTAATATGCTAGAATGCATAGAGAGAAAGGTCTGGAGTGATCCAGACACATTTAGGGTTCAAAGATATGTTTATTTGCAGAAAAAATTCTTATTATTATGCTACAAATCCTTAGAGTGTGAGCACCCAAAAATTCCTGAAAATTTTTACAAAAATATTATGAAGTTTTGGTCTCAAGTCATATTTAGCCTAAGCAATCTATCTTTTTTATCTTGTGTATTTTACTTCTTTGACATCTTAATGATTCCCCCTTTGTTTTGCAAAAAGCTGCTCAATAGAACTAAAGTCTCATCTTGGGTGTTGGCTGAAATGACAGTAGTCACAATGAACCTTGAATATTTTTGATGATCTCTGTATATTTCTAAACTTGAAGGATAACAAAAGTAGGATCAAAATGTAGTTTTAAGGACTTACGGGGACTAGGAAGAAATTAATGAATAACAACAATGTCAGAAACCATATAGAAATGCTCGGATGCATTTTGTATGAGTCTACAGAATTATTATTTATTTATGAGTCTACAGAATTATTATTTATTTATTTTGGCATCCCTTCAATAATTCATTGCAGTCTTGCCTAAGTTATAGCTCTCCAATAATTTATGGCAGTCTTCCCTAATATGCCTATGATGTCTTTTACATGAGGTGAGAAGCATGCTAATTTTGTGCACAACACACTCATGCTATTTAGAGCTACAGGGCTATAAATTCACTTGGAAAAATATCCAAAACCAAAACAATGAACAGTCATTGAGTGCCACCAACAGCATTGACTGTTCAAGTATTATCGGTTGTCTTTTTTTCTTAAGTATTTAAACTAGTGTTAGCTTGTGGAAAAAAGAAAAGAAACGAACTCTTCAAAAGTATTTTCCACTAAAACAATAACACAAATTCTAAGTTGATTTATTTCTACATGATAATCACAATTTATTACCATCTCTTTTTTATTCCAGCTTTAATACATCTACAAATTTGAACTTCAAACAAAAATGTAAAGGGCACTAGCTAGCATGCGGCCCCCTCGCTAGCATATCATGAAGTAGTAGTAAAACCCTAATCCATATACCTCTTTCTGGCATCTCTGCACACTTCAGTTCGAGTTTATGGATTTGTCCTCGTACAGAAATTGTTTAGTCTATCAATACTGCAACATAAAAACTGCTCAACATTCTCAACGGAGCATTTGTTATTTACTGTGTACTACAAACTACAAAAACTAGACTAGAGCAAAATCTGTCATCCATATAAGAAAATAACTCATCTCATCATTTCAGTCGGACTTACCAAATGCATCCGGGCATAAGTTATGGTTTGGCCCAACGGTAAAGACGTGCCATTACCGTCTTACTCCAGACCCCACTTTAGCGGGAGCCTCTCGTATTTGATAACCTTTTTATTTATTTATTAATGCTGGTGGATTCAAGTTAGTTGTGTGTTTCTGTTTATGAGACATTGAGATCTTATTGGCACTCTCAAAGGTGAGGACTCCTAGTTCTTTCTATCAAAAATGGAATTTCTTATGCCAAGCTATATCTGATTGCTCCTTAGTGTTCTGGTGTATGGTTTCTGACTTTTTAGCATCTTGACATCAGGCCTGATGATTCTCCTAGCATGGTTAGCCTTGCCTGTGGCAGTCTTTCTGGCATTGCATCGTCAACAGGTGTGTGATCTGCAACCTACAACTTAAAATACGCCCAATGATAATGTTGATTCTGCAATAATATTTTTATATGGGTCCAATTTTGCAAGTGTTACTTGAGTCAATTGAACTGATGCTGCCTTATTACTAATAGTAATAGTATATAGAATTTAACATTGTTTTCTGTCAGAACCTTGTAATTATTCACCCCTGCAAAAGGTATAGATTTTGCTAAACATAGTTTTAGCATCAACTAGTCTTTTGCGTTGAATTAGTGTCACAGAATTTATGTACTATTGATCATCTTCTACATTTTTTCTATTTCCTTGACATTTTGCTTCACAGTTTGCTTGTCTTGTCACAGGAAAGTGATGTGTGTTTCTTAGATGAAATATTTTTGCTACTGATTTCCACCTTTCTCCCTGTTCTCTTACAAATAAAGTAATGATAAAACTTGAGTAATGCTTCCATTATGTCAATCAACCTTTGGCATTACCTAAACTAAATATCCAATTCATAGACACAAGTATGCGATGCACTCTTCTGACATGAAAATAATAATAAAAAAAATCAACAGATTGTAGTGCATTTGCACTTAGAGAGCATGTTGAGGTGTTGATTTTACATTGCATTTCATAACTAGACTTCAACGGTTGATTTTAGTGTGGCGAAACCTGTGTGTGAAAGATTTCTGTTTATAGGTTAAACGCTCCTTTATTGTCTCCTTTTTTTCCCTACTTTTTCTTCTAAACAGCAACTCTTCACAATCTTTTCTAGTGTTGCAACTAAAGATATGCATATTCTGTATGAACTAGTATTTCCTTTCAAAGAGCTGAAGATAGAGTTTGAGGAAGTTGTCCTTCTCCCCCTTGGAAATTATTATGCTTTATTTAATTATTTTAGGGGCTTACATCCTTTTGAGAATATCAAATACAGAAATTCATGCTCTTCATTAGCAAATAGTGCTTTCTGATTTATCCCCCAAAAAAAAAAAAAAAAAAATAGTGCTTTCTGTCCCTGTGGTAATCCATTTGTAGTTTGTTTAGAAGATTCTTGTCTTAACTGACCCTTGATAATTCTCTTTGGATGAAGTTGAATAATTCCTCAGTCCAATTGTTCAAATGTTTCTTGGGTACCCATTAAACTGCTATTATGTTGTCATTTATGATTATAAATTTTATTTTAAAATCAATTTATAAACAGGGAGAGATCAAATTAATTCTTCTCTGGAATTAAACTATATATCTCTAGGACAATCAGTGGCATGTGAGACCAAGCATATATCTAATTTGTTGTTGAATATAATCAAGCAAAATAGTTTCCCCTTTTCGAGGTGAACTAGGAGATCTAGTGAGTGAGCCTACATATTCAAGCATGTTGTCATTTGCATGAACTAATGGTACGGTGAACATGGGTAACATCTTATAGAGCATAGCATCATTTGATATCATGCAGGGAGAAGAAACTGGAGAGCAAGAATGTGGCAGTGGAGAAGTGGTGGAGAAGCCTACTGAAACCATCCAAGAAGAGTTTTATTGGGCAGTGCCAGAAGAACATGAAAGAAGGGAACATCAGGGGAGGAAAGAGGCGGCTAGAGGTGCGATTAGGGAGGCTGTGGCGGCTGGTTCTATAATCCTTTTTAGTTTCACAATTTTCATGGGATAAAGGCTTGTTTGATGATTGTTTTGAGTATTTTTGTTGTAATTGTTCTAGTGAACTTTGTTTTTAATGTTTTGGGATTCTGTGTTTGAAAACCTGGATTGTATTTTGTGTATGAAATGTGCAATTAGTTAAATTCTTTGACTTTGTTTCCAAAGTTATAGTATGAACAGAGAATGCCAACTTTGGTATTTTTTTTCATATTCTTTTGTGCCACCAGCAGCAGCAGCAGCAGCATAGGTGGGGGTGGGGGTTGGAATTGATATTTCATTTCATAATAATAATAATAATAAAAAAATAAAACAAAACAAAAGTGGTGTTTTTTGAAAAATGCCACTAACTTTGGTATTTTTTGTAGCAGCAGCATAGGTGGTGGTGGGGGGTGGAATTGATATTTCATTCCATTTCATAACAATAATAATTTTTAAAAAAAAGTGGCGTTTCTTGAAAAACGCCACTAAATGACGTCATTGTGACGTCATCCGTTAGTTTGGGACGGAAATTGAGACGGATGTCAAAGATTTTGCGGCGTTTTAAAAAACGCCGTCTAATAGTTTCAGCGACGTTTTGTAAACGTTGCAAAGCTATTACGACGGCCGTATCAACGACGAAAAATTTAAACGTCGCTGTAACATTTTGCAGCGTTTTTCAGGCTTTTAGCGGTGTTTTTAAAACGCCGCTAATACTCGTTTTTCCTGTAGTGTGTGGAGTGCCTTTTTTCACCCTTTCAATATTATTTTGATTGTTTTGTCAGCCTTCTCATACTTAGCTAATGACAGTCCCAATGGATGCATCAGGCTCGCGTTGGTCTTCATAAACGTCTCTCTCCGATTTTACTAGGTATATTTTTCCTTTAGTTATTCCAATCAAAATGATCCTGTACATATTCGTTTCTCAAGCATTTATTTATTATATTCTTCATCTAACAATCTTACTAAAAATACAAGATGGCAAATGTAATTGGTTGTCAAAAAAACATTGACATTTAAACATCCAATGATGTTTGGACATGTATGTTCTTAGTAAGATTGTTAGTAAGATTTGAAGTAGATGTAGCATTACTCTATGAAAAGTAAGGATTTCATAATGTTAGTAAAGGATAAAAAGATTAAAGAAATATTTAAAAGTTATTCTATGAATTTATTGAATAAAAAATATTTAGAAAACTTAACAAGAGAGGAATTTGGTAACCTTGATGCAGTTAGACAATACAAGTTTGAAAAATCTAGAAATCCCCTAGATATTGATTTGTGATTATGTATCAATTTTAACGAATAAATAGCAATCCCAATCAAACAATTAAAGAAAAATCGACACAACGATTTAACGTGGAAAAACCATAATTGGAGTGTCTCCAATTGTAATAAAAAAAACTACGAGAAAAAGCCACAAAACAATACACTAAGAAGACATAAAGGAATTATACAAGTGTACTCTCAATTACCTAGCAAGCCCATACCCTAATCGAACCGACCCCTATGTGCCTCTTCTAGCCCCGTCTTCACCTCGGAATTGTCTTGCCCAACGTTGAATCCACAACGCCGATGTCGAATCCACGACGATAAGCCACTCCGGAATCCACCAAAGCTTCAGACCTAAATTCTACGGAATCTACCGAAGAACAACTCTCTCTTTTGTATTGAACGAAACAAACAATCCTTTGATGTATACTTTTCAAGCCAGATTTAAACTTAAACAAACATCAAAGAAAAACTAGCAAAGAAGTTCCAGATATAAACCCTAATATCCAAGAAGAAGATCTGGAAGCCGTAACCCTAAAAACGGATGAAATCACATAATTATAGAAAACTAATCCGCGATCTTCGCTCAAGCACAGGAATGACCGCTCGAGCGACCGCTTGAGCGCAGGGAAGTTCACTCGAGCGTAAAATCCTAACTTCCAATACTTTTGCAGACAAGTCAAACTTCTGGAACCAAGGATTCTCCGCTTGAGCGCACAAATGGCCGCTTGAGTGGACAAGCAACTTCGACTGCAATTTTGCTTCTAGCTTCGGGGGCGTTACCCCTCGACCCTGCCTGGGTGCTGTCCCCTTGACCCTCACGAGCTAACCGGGTAGCTAGATCCCCACCATAGTCAGTGAAGTGGCAAATATGAAAGAATAAATTTCTAAAACATCACTGCAAGGCACAATTCGGGTTGGATTCGCATTTAAAACTCATAACCTCACTGAAATAAGAGATCGAATACAATTACAACTGAAAGGAGTTTTGTTAAACAAGATTGCCAAGAATAAAAAGCTAACAATCTCTCCCTTTAGCAATGCCGTGACAAAACACACCTAACAAATAAAAATCCTAATCACCCCAACCTATTACAGCCAACAAAAATAAACTTCTTTCTCAAGGTCATAATCTGCAAAACAGCTATTAGTGCCACAAGAGTATATGAAAAAGCAATAGACATATATCAAGATTATCTTGAAGCATGAGATGGAAATATGAATTGATATAAATTGGAGATTTTAAGAACATGTAGCATGAAAACATGAAAACTAAGACAAATGCACCCGACACATGGCATGAATACATGAAATCCTAAGACACATGCACCCGACAACATTTCTCCCCCTTTTTGTCACAAATTGACAAAGAAAGCTCAAACAACGAAAGCAAGATCAAAAAACCACACAAGTAGGGACAAGATGATAGAAAAATTAATAACCTGCGAGAAGTAAGCAATAAACAAGCAGTGGATAGCAACACACAAACCAACTAACGCCAAACTCCCTTACCAAACCAATCCAAAATGAACCAAACTCCCCCTCACTAAAAGCAACCACAAACACTGAAAACAGTGAACAAGAAGAAAATAACAAAAACAAAATATGGTGAAGCAAGCAAGGAATTTCAGATTTGTATCTTAAAAATACACAAGATTATCTAAGAAACGCAATTACTTAAAAACACAATGTGCACAACTTGTAGAAGATTCCTCATGAAAGAAAGTGATGCATTATGTGAAAAGCATAGATCTCATGATAAAAGTGTGTGTGTGACTCTTGGAGTTCGATAAACACAAGATTCAAATCCTAGTAGTGATCTGATAGCTGGACCTTCGGCAAGAGAATCTAAGCACAACTAAGGAAAGTCAAACCACTAGGAATCAAGGGGTATTTTGTGAGTAAAAACGGAGGCTCCCCCTTAATCAATGAATCTTTTTTTTTTTTTTCCACTTTTTTTTTTCTTTCTTTTGCATACTCATTGGCGGCTAACACGCTCAAGAGTATGGAAACCAAACCAGAAAAGCATGGTGACAATAAGGATAGCCTGGTTAGTGACTCTAAGGCAGCCTTTTCTTCATGCCTTAATTGAAAACAATTGAGGGGAAAGTCGTAGAGATGCAAAAAGATGGAAGGTGGTTAAGAGACTCAACATCATCCATGATGTGCTAGAATACGTCAATTCCTCTAGAAAAGCAAAAGACACACTGCTAGAAGTCCATGGAGAAAATTGATCACAAAGGTGGAAGATTCCGATATTTGCTAATCCAAGAGTGTACACAGAATGAGACATACTAATCAAAGTACACACACTCCAATATGAGCAATGACCACAGAAAGCACACACATATTAACATGTAATGGATATTCTCATCAATTCCAATATGTACCAAGGACTTCTCAAAAAATTCAAGCTTGCAAAACCATAGTAAGAAAATCTTTTTGGATTTTTTTTTTTTTTCAAAAACCAAAGCAAGACAGAAAACGAATAGGCACACATTAAATGACTCAAAAAGAAAAAACACATAGAAACCCAAAAACTAAAACGAATAAATAAATTAACACAAGTCAAGTTTTCTCACACAAACCGCTTTAGTATAAACAAAGTTGTGAGAATTGCGGTTCTTGGGTGGTTTCTTGACGTTGTGGTTCTCTTCATCTTCATTGGGAACCCGTCTCGACTTGGTGTCCAACTTCCTATTCCTAGGTCTAGACAAACAAAGCCTCTGTTCATGTTTGGTCTCAAGAAAATCAAAATAACGAGATCTAATATGACCCTTAATCTCATTACCACCAATGAAATGGCTTCTACCCCACGAGATGTTGGAATTTCTTCCATCTCTATAAGACATTCTCCTATGCAACTCATAACAATAAGGGCGAATATGACCATACATACCACAATGATGACAAATAAAAACAGGGTGTACCTTCTTTTCTTTGACCTTACCAACTCTAGGAAAATTGACAAGTCTTTTCTCTCGTTGAATCTTTTGCTCTCCTTGCCCTTGAGTTCTTGTATCATAAGATGTGGATGCACTCCATTTTTGCTCTTTATTATTACCAAAGCCAATGCCACTCTTGTCATAACACATTTGTTGAGACCCAATTATATTGTCTAAAGTCTTTGATCCTTGTTCTAAAGACCAATGGTAGCCATAGCACACTTGAGCTCTTCCTCTTTCTTGATCATTAGTTCTTCCAAAGCAACTTGAGACATCTCGAGAGATTTAATCTTTTCTTCATACGTTGCATAGATTTGTTGTAGCTCATTCCTCTTTGTCTCACAAGTCAAGAGTTTTGCACAAAGAGCTTGTCGATCATTAGATATCTTGACAGCATCATTCCTAGCCTAAAAAATCTCCTCCTTTAGTTTGAGTTTCATTGTGAGTTTGCCATTCAATTTGGATAAGTTAAGAGATTCCTTATACAACTTTTCATAAGCTTGCTGAAGCTCTTCATCATCACTCCTTGAGGATTAATCATCAATGTCATTCTCAATAGGTCTCAATGTCATTCTCAATAGGTCTCTTCAGATACTCTATTCGTCCTTCAGTTTCAAAAGCCGCCGTGAAAGCAAGGAATTGTTCATGCCCTCTTCGCCTTGTGCTTCATTATCACTTTCATCTTTATCAAACTCTGATTCATCATCCCAAGTAATAGCGAAGGCTTTTTTCTTCCTCAAACGAGTGGGGCATTCTTGAGCAAAGTGGCCAAATCCTTGGCATTCGTAGCATTAGACTCTTTCAGAGGTCCCTTGTATTTTTCCTTTCTTCTTCTGGGTTACAGAATTAATTTTGAATTTATCTTTGCCTTCAGATTTATGAGTTGATTCCAAAAGATTAGGATTCTTTTTCAGAAAAGACTTTTTAAATTGTTTTATGAAAGCATTCGTAATCTTGGAATCAATCCCACAATCCTCATCAGAATCCTTTCCAATTGTATGAACACTACTAAAAACAATATCATCTTTTTGAAATTTCTATGTGCCTCATAAGTTTAGAGATTTCCAACCAAATGATCCAGCTTGAAGTTGTCAACATCTTGAGCCTGCTTAATAGCCGTAACTTTTGGTTGGAACCGATCGGGCAAGGATCTCAAAATTTTTCCCATAACCTTGGATTTCGGTATTTTTTTGGCCTAAATTGAAGCTGGAATTTACAATGTCACTCGAATTCGCATAAAATTCATCAAAGGTCTCACTATTTTTTATTGAAAGGTTTTTGAAACTAGACGTGAGCCTTTGAAGTTTTGAGCATTTAACAGAAGGATTTCCCTCATGAATGGTTTGTAAGATATCCTGGCCTCTTTTGCGACTTCACAATTACAAATACGACTAAACTCTTCAGGTGTGACGGCGCAAAGAGAGAATTGATAGCTTTACTATTCTAGCTACTATTTTGGTAATAAATTATGTCCCATTTATCAATTGGTTTGGGGAAAGTTACTCCATCAACTGTAATTGTCGGTTCGGTCCACCCATACATGACAGATTGCCAAACTTTTTCATCAATAGATTTTAAAAACGATCTCACCCGAGCTTTTTAAAAAAAATAATTAGATCCGTCAAGTAGGGGTGGTCGAACCACAGAATTTCCATCACGAATTGAATCCATTATCACAAATCAAACATGATCTCACTCCAAATGTTTTTAAAAAAAAATAGAGCAACCTGCTTTGATATAAATTGCAAAATCTAGAAATCTCCTAGATATTGATTTGTGATTATGTATCAATTTTAACGAGTAAATAGCAATCCCAATCAAACAATCAAAAACAAATTGACACAACGATTTAATATGGAAAAATCACAATTGGAGCGCCTCCAATTGTGATAAAACCACGGGCAAAAGTCACAAAACAATCAACTAAGAAGACATAAAGGAATTACACAAGTGTACTCTCAATTACCTAGCGAGCCCATGCCCAAATCAAACCGACCCCTATGTGCCTCTTCCAGCCCCGTCTTCACTTCAGAATTGTCTTGCCCAATGTTGAATCCACAACGCTGATGTCGAATCCACGACGATGACCCACTCGGAAATCCACCAAAGCTTCAGACCCAAATTCCACGAAATCTACCGAAGAACAACTCTCTCTTTTGTATTGCACGAAACAAACAATCCTTTGTTGTATACTTTTCAAACTAGATTTAAACTCAAACAAATATCAAAGAAAAACTAGCAAAGAAGCTCCAGATATAAACCCTAATATCAAAGAAGAAGATCTGGAAGTCGTAACCCTAAAAACGGATGAAATCACATATTTATAGAAAGCTGATCCGCAATATTTATAGAAAACTGATCCGCAATCTCTGCTGGAACGCACGAATGGCCGCTCGAGCGGACCTCACTCAAGCGTAGGAAAGTTCGCTCGAGTATAAAATCCCAACTTCTAGTACTTTTGCAAATAGGTCAAACTTCTAGAACCAAGGATTCTCCGCTCGAGCGTACAAACGGCCGCTCGAGCGGACAAGCAACTTCGACTACAATTTTGCTTCTGGCTTCGGAGGTGTTGCCCCCTAAACCCTCGCGAGCTGACCGGGCAGCTCGATCCCCGACATAGTCAGCTAAGTAGCAAACATGAAAGAATAAACTTCTAAAACATCTCTACAAGACGCAATTCGGGTTGGATTCGCATCTAAAACTCATAGCCTCACTGAAATAAGTGATCGTATACAATTACAATTGAAAGGAGTTTTGTCAAATGGGATTGTCAAGAATAAAAGCCGAACAAAGTTCTATTATCAAATAAGGGAGTTTGAGTTGGAATTTGCACTGAAAACGTTAAACTATTTGAGGCATTAAGATCATATTGTATCCTTACTGAAGCTTGGAAATCCTAGGTAAATAAAGGGCAGTATGGTTAACAAACTTATTTAATAAGATTCTAATGATTAGGAAATTTGTTGTCATGGATGAAGTATTTTAGTACCTATATATAAAAATAAAGAAGATATTCAAAATTAAAACTATAGAGCCATGAAGTTGATGGGTCATACAATGAAATTGTGAGTAAGAGTGACTGAGTATCGCTTAAGAGTTACAATTACATTATCACAAAATTAGTTTGGATTTATGCCCAGTAGAGCAACCATGGAAAAGATATATATACTAAAAAAAATTATTAGAAAAGTACAAAGAGAATAAGAGGAATCTTCATATAGATTTTATAGATGTACAAAAATATTACAATATAATGGTTAAAAATATAATATAGAGGGCATTAGAGAAAAATGGAGTGAGAAAAAAGTATAGTAACGGACATGTATGATGGGACTATGGCTACAATTAGATTCACTGCATGAGAAACTAGTTAATTTCCAATCACTGTAAGATTGGACCAAGGGTCACCATTAAGCCCTTACCTATTTGCATTAGCTATGGATGAATTAACTAAACACATTGAATTGTGTATACCACTCTTTCTCATTTAACAAAACACATCCCAACTATATAGATACACATGCATTGTTTTGTTTTTGTTTTTGTTTTTTTTTTTTTTTAACTCTTCCAACGGTTCAACCCATCCTCTAAATGTAGGCATGATGATAGTTGAATTAATAAGATCAGCTTTTGATTTCTTCAATATCAACAAACCACTGTGTCGTGAAAAAAAAAAAAAAAACAAAAAAAACAAACACTCCGTGTCTTTTCATTTCCCAAGCCACCAGCCAAGAAAAGTATAGGCTTTCCATCTTCCAAGAATAAACTCTATGCCAACTAATTTGCATGTCCAATATTCTAATGCCATCAGCTATATGTAATAATGGACCAACACAGATTAATACACAAAATAAAAATAAAATATTTTTTATTTTATTTTATCACATAGATAGAAAATCCTATAACATATATACTTCATAATTGTTTCAAAAACAGTTGGGTAGTAGGTCCATATGTTCTTCTCTTATTTTCTCCCTAAAACAATGTTAAATATACTAATTAGTGTACTAACTAGTATATCAATTGATAATATAGCATAATTTAAGAGGTTTTTGGTATTTCCCTTTTGTGTATTTTGGTATGATATGTGAACTACCTTTATTTCTTAGTGTCTCTAATCATTGAAAGTGATCGTTGCTTATATTTCAAATGCCAAATATGTTGTTGGAAGGTATGGACATTTTTCCTTTGAGAACTGGAGTTTTCTAATTCTTTACCTTCCCCTCTCTTTGTCTCTATCTCTCCATTTTTCTTCTCTCTTTTCTTTTTTTTTTTCCTTCTTCTAACGTGTTTTGTAACTATGTGGTTTAGGGAAACTTGTCAAAGAGATCACTCCACAATAATGCAGAGAAGTTTGAATTTCAGGCTGAGGTGTCTCGGCTTATGGACATCACTATCAACTCACTTTACAACAATAAAGATATCTTCCGTAGGGAATATATTTGGCATGGTAGTGAATATATTTTTGTACGGAGGACATGTTTTGGTATGATTCTCTATTTTGTATGGAATAATATTATTATTTTATGTTGGAATATACTTAATTTGTATGAAATTTGACATTAAAAGTTATTCCTTTTTGGATGGTTGGAAGTGAAATGGATGCAAATTACGAAATGATTGATAATTTATGTATTGTTTTATTTATATGTATGATACAGGTTGCATGGAATACATACATGTTGTGGACAAATTAATTAAAAAATAAAATAAAATCATGTTTTTGGTGACTAAACAATTAGTAGCCGTAACTATTTTTAGCGACTAAATAGTTAGTAGCTAAAAATAAAAATAAAATGGAAAAAAACTTTTGGCTACTAAATATTTAGTAGCTAAAATAAAAGCAGACTTTACGCGACTAAGAATTTAGTAGTTAAAAAAAATAAGAAGAAAAAAAAATAAAAACCCTTTGGCGACTAAAACTTTGGTCGCTGTAGATACTTCAAGTTTTGGCAACCAAAGTTTTAGTAGTGGAAAATAAAATTTTTGGCAACTAAAAATATCAGTCACCATTTATAGGACTTTTGGCGACTAAATATTTTTTAATCGCCAATACCTTCTCTGACAACCTTCCCGCGACCAATCCGGCGACCACAATATTTAGTCGGGCAAAATTTTCGGCGACTAAAATCATACTTTTGGCAACTACAAATTTAGTCGCCAAAAGTGAAATTTCTTGTAGTGTCTCTATCTCCACCACCATTATTATTGGCACTATAAGCACCATTGTTGTCTCCACCATCACTAACTCATTATCACAATATAAAATTGGAAAATATAATTTAACAATAATAAATTTCAAATTTAATATTATACGTATTAAACAACTTGTTTTAGCTCAGCACTTTAATTTTTGTTAAACAATTTTTCAATTTAAAAATTTAACATTCAATTTTCAATTTTATCAAGCATCTCCATCATTTTAATACTAGTATGTGACTTGTACTATATGCATAGAATAAAATAGTATATTACTTATAAAAAATATTATGATAGTTATACTTAATATTATTGGATACTTAAGCCAAAGGTTCATTCCTAAAATTTTTGAAGCAATAGGCTCAAGTTCTATTCTTTTGGGGTCAAAAGAACAATTATAATTTGAAAGAGCATTTTATCATTACCTATTTGTCTATGTATCCATTATCCACCTATTTTTCTATGTCACTTATTTGTACTGCATGTCATCATAGTATTTGTATCTGTACCTATAAATTCACCTAATCTACTTAACTGTTCATTTCATTACCACCATCACCTGCCACCTTAGACAACTTTTCTGACAAATTTTTCACGGGCAGGATAGTAGTGGTTTGGTGGCAGTCTAATAGTAGGGAAAGCTTAGTCCAACAGTACAATTGGAAAAAAAGAAAAGAAAAGAAAAAAAAAATCCTCAAAAAAATAATTTGTCCTTATTGTATACACAAATTTTGTATCATGTAATTAAGATAGGAAATAAATACATAAATAATCAATTTTATTAAGTTATATAAAATTGGTACAATTTTCTATGGATTACACCAATTGCAATGGTGATCTTTTGATTCAATCTCTTAATATGGTTGCAATCCAATGGCTGTAGAAATTTTTGGTAAATTTCTTCAAGTCTTCACACAAAGAAGCTTGAGGAGAGAAACTTGATCGAGAGCTTTAACAACTTGATTTCAAACAAACAATGAATTAGTCTTTCAGCAGTTTTGATGCTTGAACACGTAGGAGATGCGACATGTCGTCGATATGCTTTATGATCTTCAATGCCTCTTAAAAGATGCTTGAAACCTTGAGAACTTGTGAAGAATGCTTCAAAACTTCTACAAAGTCGTTAGTTCGAGGTCTTTTTTCCATGAATAAGAATCCACATTTATAGACTTTGATGGTAGGGTATTAATTTTGAAAATCCCATAAATCAATATTTAATTTGATTGAAATTTTTAAAATGAGAAATATTTCTCTTATTTTATAGAAATGATTTGATTTTGAATTTAAATTTAAATATTCCATTATCTCACTTATCGGAAGATTCTGACAAGTGTCATTGTTTCCTGCATCTTTAGGTTGACTCAACCAACCATTTGATTCAATCGTCAAAACTAGTTGACCATAAAATGATTCTGATTTAGACCCGACCCATTTCTTGCATATGGATTTGAGAGCCCGTGTATTTAACTATTGTTCAGTTCATTTCCATCTTATTGTTTGTTGAGTTTGGCTATTGGGAGTTTTGGTTGAGTTTGAAACAGGTTGGGAAGTTAGTTTTTTAAGTATTGTTGCCCAGAATTTTGCTTGTTTGCTCGAGTGACCATTTCTGCGCTACGGCGGTCTTTTACAATCTGCAAAACTACTGAAAGTTTGGTATCCTCGCTCGAGCAACCATTCCTGCTCTCGAGTAGTCTTTTACAGGTCTGAACTTCTAGGAGAGGGTTATTGTGTGCTTGAGCGGTGGTTTTGGTCACTCGAGCGGTGCCACTTATTGTGTTTGTCGCTCGAGCGATCATTCTTGCTCTCGAGCGATCTGTGCGTGTATCAGTCCGAGAGAAAGCCTTTTTTAGTAAATTTTTCATCTCTCTCTCTCTCTCTCTCTCTCTCTCTCTCTCTCCAGTTCTTGAACTCTAGCTCTAAGTGCTCTTAATCCGTGAGTTTCCTCACCCTATTCCTTTGGAGAAAAACATTGAGCACATTGAGAGCTTCATTTTAAATAGAGCATTTGGTGTTTTTGACTCTGTCAAGTTCTACCCACCTTTTCTTCGTGTCTTCAACTCTAAGGTAGGGATTTCTTTAACTCTTTTATATGATTTTTAGTTTAGTTATTTGCTCTTTGAAAATGGCTATTTATTTTGGAATATTTGGTAAAACCTAGGGTTTGGTTTGAATGCAAAAGAGGGGTTTTTCAAATTGATTCATGAAAATGGTTGTGGAAATATGGTTATGGATGAGTTATGTTGAAATGATGGAAATCTTTTCTTGCAATTGATTTTTTTGTAAGAAAGTGGGGGTTTTGCCCTAATTTTGGATATTTGGAATTGTGAAAGGGAAAAATGGAAAATGATTATGGTTTTGTGAAATTGGAACAATGGTTCTGTTGATGATGATGGTGGAGTTGGATATGTATTATCACTTCCAGTGAAATTGATGAAATTGTATGTTTTAATTGGAATTTATCCATTGAATAAAAATATCAGTTTTGGGCTATCGGTGGAGGATAATATTGATTGTTGTAGGCGTTGCATGAGGATTAGGTTAAATTGATACAAATTTCTCATCTATTGTGCATTGAGCATCATTACATATTGAACATTGTAAATGTACTGGTTTTGAGAAGAAAAAAAAAAAAAAAAGCGGTAAATACCTTGGTGAATCTAGTTAGGGAGTGTGCTTGTGGTTATAATGTTGGCTTGTGTGTTCTTGATGAAAGTCTAAAAACTTGTGCAGTTAGGTGTCGATCCTTTCGGTTAGTACCGGTAAAATGGCTTTGCTAGTGCTTTTATACCCTACTGGCAAACACGTACCTAGAGATTCACAGTATTTTGTATCCATTGCCCTGTTTTCTATTTAAAAGGATTATTTTTCATGAATTGATATTTAATCTGGCATTGCATTGTTTTGAGATGGAAAACGAGGAATGTTTGACAAATGGCATGCATGTGCATTCACCTTATAATTTTGTTAAGATTCATATGTTGTGTTAGAATATCTTTACTAGGCTTTGGCTCACCCTATCTGGAAAACAACTTTTAGGTGCTGATGATATGTCTTTGCCAAGGACATAGCTTCGGAGGATTCGAAGCTCAAAGCTTCTTTTTTGGTTTCTTGATGTAATTATTTTTGTTTAGGTCTCGAGCTTTATTTGTATTGAGTTTAAACTCATTTTGTTGTAACCAAGTATCGTCTTGGGAAGTTGTAGCCATTAGGGCATTTCATTATTTGATTTTATTTCCCTCTTTACTCTTGTATCCACGCCATATGCTATAGATTCAGAATCTAGGATTTGTCAATGCATATTGCATATGTCACCTTTTATAATCATTAGAGAGTTAATGAATAGAAATTATGAGATTATGATCTATTGTAACACTATTGTGAGACGAATTAATGTTAATTATTTTGGGACGTTACAATTTGGTATAAGAGCTATCGGGTTTGAATACTTTGGGATTGTGAGAAGAGATTTTTATCACAATGAGTTCTCCTGTTAGATCATATTAGAAATAGACTTGGTATGCTATGTAATAACATGCTTATGTGACTAAATGAGTATGGGATTTAATTTCTTATACATTGATTGGGTCTGCAAGTTTCTAGAAGTTCTGTTACAAGAGCATTTGATCACTGCTATTTCTAACTAGAACTCTGGCAATGTCGCGGGACGGTCACTATCTAGAAAAGAAGTTCGTTTGTGCTCATGTGAAGTGATTTCTATGTTGTTCACCGCATTAGGACGTGAGTGAATTAGTTTTCGGCACATTTATGAATGTGCTAATCTGTGGAGTTACCTTTATTAAGATGTTAGGACATAGACGTAGTGGTGGTAGGCATGGTAGACCTAGGCGGCAAGAGGTGCTACTACTGGATAAAATTATGGTGCTAGAGGAAGGAGTTAGTCAGGCCAACATGGTCGAACCAGCAAGTCAACAAGCCATGGGCGCTTTGGCCCAAGAAATGGTTGGTGCTTTGAGGAAATTCATGGACATTCTCAAGGCTGAAAAGCAAGTCCAGGCCCATGTTACCGAGACAGGGCCATCTTTTCTGAAGAGAGAGTTCTTCCGATCGAATCCAGATGAGTTTTTGGAGGATCCAAAGGACCCACTGTAGGCAGATGATTGGCTAGAGCAGATGGTGAAGACATTCAAGATGCTGGGCATTGAGGACGATGGTTTGAGAGTGACCATGGCATCCTTCCAGCTGAAGGGAGATACGGGTCAATGGTGGAAGTATGTGCATGGGCGCATTGGGGTGACTTAGGAAGCCTTTGTCAAAGCCTTCTAGGACAAGTTCTTGCCTCCCACTGCTAGGGAGAAGTTGAGGGATCAATTCTTGAAGCTCAAGCAACTGAACATGCATGTGGCTAAGTTTAAGACAGCTTTTACAAGCCTTTCTAGATTTGCAACGGAGCTTGTAGCGATGGAGGAACGTTGTTGTGTTGAGTTTGAGAAGAGGTTGAGGACCGGACTCTTTTTCAAGGTGGCTAGGTCTATGATTAGGCATTACGGTCATCTTATAGAGACGGCGACTCACTTGGAGACTGTGATTCAGGCAGAGGAAAAGAGGATGAGGGGCTTTAGGCAGAGGAGTCAGGAGGCTCAGGGGAACACTCGGGATAACAAGAGGTATAGGGGTTCCACCCCACAGCAGTCCCAGGGAGCACAGTTTAGATCCACTTTTCCTATATCGAGTTTTGGTTCAGGGAGAGGTAGTCAAGGTGGGATCACTTGCTTTAAGTGTGGCCAGCTAGGCCACAAGTCTTCAATTTGCCCGCAGAGAGGAAGAAGGCAATAGTCTGCACTATCGGAGGCTTATTCACTGAGTTAGAGTCAAGGGAGAGGGTAGTCGCCTACCTATTATCAGTGTAGGAAGTCGGGGCACTTAAGGAGGTTTTTCCCTCAGTCAACTGGCACATCTGGTGCGTTTGGTTTAAGGCAGACACAGAGCCATCAGCCTACCAGTTAGCTCAAGCCTCGAGGGCCATATAGGGAGCCTCTTCGGCTCAGTCCATTTATCAGTCTATGCTCCGAGAGGTGAGCAAGTGGAGTAGAGACCTACCGGGCGTGTGTATGCTGTTACCACACCAGATCAATTACCAGCACCCTCTGTTTTTGGAGGTATCTTTTTGTTCTTCAATTTGATTGCTAATGTGTTGATTGATACTGGTTGTAACAGCGCCCGCGAGGGGCCTCGATGCTACAGTTCGGACTCCCCTTTTTTGTTTGTTGCGGTTCGTAATCTGAACCAAAGAGTCCAACTCTGGCAAATCGTTTTAAGAAAAACAGATTTTGAAAAGAAGTGCCAAACATGGACTGCTTTACCAGATACAGAGTCGCCACCTAAATATTTTAAAAATAGGAAATTTAGGAAACCCTGACTCGGTGCCGAAGGCCACGTGTCCGTCATCACCAAAGTTGTCTTGGCTCGGGAGCTTGGGTACGATCGGGGAAGGTCAGCTATGAGCACCCCCTTTCGCCCGGTCTGAAGACCGGCCTCTACTAACCATGATATCCGATTTTGAAAATGTTATGTGTTCTTACCCCGGTTATTAGCCTAGAATTACTATGTTATGCGCACAGCAAACAAGTATAGACTAGATTGCCTAATTTGGAAACAAGCATTGCATATCCGTTTGTTTTGGAAAGCACTTTGGAATTTGCTACTCGCAAGTAGGCTAAAACACGGATTTCAACGAGTTTTTCCAACTCAAACAATCCAACCTCCACCCACAGGCATTCAGACAGTTTATCTCCTATAAGCATTCAGCCACATGGTAATCATGCTGTCATGTTAACATTCACACGCATGCGATATGCTAAAGCATAAATACTTACATCGTACTCCATGCCAAAACAATAAACTAGTTAGCAAACATGCATGCCCTAGTTCATGTTAGAGTGACTAATGCATCGCATGCAGAATGTGATTAGGATAGGCTCGGCTAACCCTAAAATGGCATGTGAAATGCAATCATTCGGTGCACGTATTCAAGTTAGATTTGAAGATACAATGCGGTTTGTATGATGTACCGAGCCCGGTGCATGTAAGACAAATGTATGGATGCACGCATGCATTGCATAAGGTATGCTAAAATAAACGTGCCCTAATCTACCATCGTAAACGGGTAAATAAAAGGGAAGAAAGAAGTAGGGGTTGGAAGACATGCACACCACTCACACACGCTTATTACAGATTTGCCCTCGCCCGGAGGGACCAAAAGAATATACAAATTAATTAACTACGCAAGCTAATTAAATATTACAGACCAATTAAATTAACTAAACAAATTAATTAATCTAATTAAAACAGTAAAGCCCTCGGGAAGCGGGTCAGATGCAGCGCATGCTCGGGACTTGCTCGGAATCGCACTGCCATGCATAGTTTGCCTCTGTTTTCCCTGTTTTGCTCCTCTGAAAACTGCCAAAGTCTCAGGAATGCCTCTCAGGACACTGAGGGATACCACCGGCTGAGTAGAATTACCACCGGCAATGAATTGTGGTCACCAGCACAAAATTAACCCATCGGCTGATGATATACTGCCGGTCAGCAAAGAATGCCTGCAGAACCTGCAACTCACAGCAGCAGAGGGCAAAACTTGCATGGCAATACAATTCAAACAATGTATGCACCAATCATGCCCCCTATCATGTTTGCGACTCAAAGGGGTATGTGCCTCGATTCTCGGGCCACCAATCACGCATTTCTATGCATGATGGCCTAAAGAATCAAGTGTGCACTTTCATATCAAATGAAATGCAAACCAAACAATCAAAGAGCCCAATCCCCATCACCAAATCAAGGGACAAGGCATGCATGCAAGATGCATTGCAACCTAATCATGTTAGCTAAGGATGCAACATGAGCATGTGAACAAACAACGCACACTAGGCATGCAACCTATGCAAGCAAACTTGTGAGTCATGAGGCAAGGCAAACCAATGAAAAGATGGACTTAAACATGATTTAGGCAACTCTAATTAGGCCCAAAATCAGTGGCCAAAACCAAGGAAACGAAGGCCAAAATGCACACACACATGCATGCAATCATGGTCCAACACCTTAAGCATAAACAAGGCAACTCTTAAGCACACTTAAAGAGACCAAACAATGGACAATTAGCATGCATGCCAAACTCTGAAATTGCGCAAAATAGAGGTGCCAAACCAACTAATTCAAGCAAGTAAAGCATGCAAATGGCCCAAGTACTTGAGGCAAGCCAAGAGGCTTAAACCAAGGTCAAACCCACCAAGCCTCACAAGGCTAAGGGGACTCAAAACAGGTCAAAGGCAGACCTAAACAACACCCAAGGAATTCCTAGATGGCATCTAAATGGCTCAAGTCCAAAGGCATGCACAAATGCACTTTCAAGGAGCATACAACACAAGCTCATAAGGCGTTAAAGAGGCATGCAAGGCAAGCATACAAACATGTTAAAGGGACTAAAATAACATAAAAAATGACTCCAATCCACTAAATCAAAGCAAACAAAGCATGCTATACACTTACATACTTAAGGCCAACAAGCCCAAAAATGCAAAGAGGCTATATAATGCATGCTAGGGTCGACTCAAACAACCTAAGACAGACCTAAAGCATGGCAAAATAAGCACAAAAGCTTCACAAATCTAAACCTAAAACATGCTAAAACAAAGGCACACAACCTAAGGCATATTAAGGCAATCACAAGGCATTACAAGGTAGGTATGCAAGGCATGCATGGTACACCAAAACCAACTTAAAACCATGTTATATTATGGCAATATAAGCATGAAAAACAGTCATGGCATGCTCAACACACACTCAAACATAGGCTCCCTTAAGAGACCAAAAATGGTCCCTTTCAAGGACAACAAGGAGAAGGGGTGGCCCCCTCCTTCTTGAGACTTCAAGGCACCATCTTCACCACTGAAATCCCTTAAGATTTCAGTGGTGAAGAGGCCCAAACACCAAAGTCTCGAAACTTGCACAAAATAGCATAAAAATGGGGCCTTTCAAGGCCTAAGGGTGGTCAAACACACCCAAACCACAAAACACTCTTAACAAACAATCAAGAGGACCTAAAAATAGAACTTTTTTATGTTATACACTAAACACAAAAATAGCTCTAAGATAGGTAGAAATAAGATGCAAAAATGGGGTAAAAAGGGCTAGTTTCTTACCCTTGAAGCCTTTCTTCAACAATGGTGGTCTTGTTGCCTCCTTAAGCTTCAATCCAGTCAAAAATAGCAAGAACAAGCCCTTAGAACCTCAGTAGCCCAAGGAAGGTGAAACACTAGGTGCTTGTGTGCAATAGTATGGACTAAAACACACACAAGAGTAATATAGAGATAGGATGTCTATTGAACCCTAACCCTAAAACCAGAGCTTCCTCTGTATTTTCTAAGCAAAAAGCTCTAATTTTTCTAACCCTTGAGCAAGGGAGAGGAGGGCTCCTTTTATAGAGGAGCCAATCTTGTAAACTTACAATGTAAGCTAACAAGAGGGGCATCCCTCCATACACGTGTATAGAGGGGAAGCAAATGCCAGCCAGCTGTTTCAAAATATCTCCAAAAGCAGCTGAACAGTAGTCGGCTGGCCAAAAATGTCATTTTGACAAAATTGACTGCCGACCGGCAACAAAGAGTGCCGATCGGCAACATACATTGCCGGTGGCAACAAAAACCAGCCGGTGGCCTCTAGCCACTACCGGTGGTGTGTGGAGATGCCTCACAAGGCATTCCCTGCCCCTCCAAGGCAAAACACAAGTGTTTGGTGCAAAACCAGACACAGAACGGTCGAGTTCGGAGATCCTGAGGCAGGGCACGTAGCCGAGGACTCCGGGAACTCCAAACGAACACAAACATGGATAATCACCGAGTGTTCAAACGGTGACATCCAAGTCTTGAGGACGGTCAAAAATGGGGTGTCTACACTGGTGCATCTTATTCCTTCATTTTGTCTGCATTCGCATCAGTTTTAGGGTTAGAGGTGGCTCAGTTAGCGTCTTCGCTAAGGGTAGAGTCCCCAGTTGGGGGTAAGGTTGACTTGGACTGAGGATGTCACGGTTGTGAAATAGAGGTTGCCAGATGCCGATTTCCTTTTGCATTTGTATTGTTAGACATGTCAGGTTTTGATGTCATTTTAGGTATGGATTGGTTGTCTTCGTATCATGCTATTATTGATTGTTACCATCAGAGAGTTATGGTGTGCATCTCGAGTGGTGACTGTTTTTATTTTCTAGGGGAACGAACTGATAGAGTCTTATTGCCAGTTTATGACCCTCGTGATAGGGGCAAGCTTAGTTGTCTTCTTGCAACTCTTTTGACTAGTGAGAATGATATGGTTCGAGTTGAATTACCGAGGGTAGTTTGTGAATATCCAGATGTCTTTCACGAGGATCTTCCTAGTTTGCCACCTCACCGGAAGTTCGAGTTCTCCATTAAGTCTGGCACGGAACCGATTTCTATGGCACCGTATAGATTTGCACTTGCCGAGGTGTATGAGTTGAAGATTCAGCTCCAAGGGCTATTAGATAAGGGCTTCATTCGCCCTAGTACATCGCCTTGTGGAGCACCGGCTCTCTTTTCTAAGAATGATGGCACTTTGCGACTGTATATTGATTACCAGAAGCTAAACCAAATAACCGTTAAGAACAAGTACCCATTACCTCGTATAGATGATTTGTTTGACCAGTTATAGGGGTCTTGTTGCTTTTTCAAGATTGACTTGAGATCGGGTTATCACCAGTGGAGGGTGAAGGAGGGGGATATTCAGAAAACGGCATTCCGTACGCGGTATGGCCACTTTGAGTTCTTAGTGATGCCTTTTGGGCTAACCAATGCACCAACTTTGTTTATGAATTTGATGAATCGAATATTCTTTGAGTTTTTAGACCGTTTTGTGGTTGTCTTTGTTGACGACATCTTGATCTACTCACTCTCCAAGGAGAAACATGAAGAACACTTGCGAGTTGTACTTGAGTTGCTTAAAGCCCATCATTTGTATGCTAATTTCAGGAAGTGCGAGTTTTGGTTAAAAGAAGTTAAGTTCTTAGATCATGTGGTATCCAGAGAAGGAGTGACAGTAGACTCTTCTGAGATAGAGGCAGTACAAGATTGGGAACAACTTGAGAATGCCTGTGAGATCTGGAGTTTCTTGGGCTTAGCCGGGTATTACCAACGTTTTGTGAAGGACTTCTCTAAATTGGCCTCAACATTGACTAGATTAATGAAGAAAGGGGTAAAATTTGTGTGGTGTAAGACTTGAGAAAAGTCGTTCCAAGAGCTTAAGGTTAGACTCACCACTACTCTAGCATTGATTATTTCGGAGAGGGGTTTGGGTTATTCAGTCTATTATAACACATCACGGGAAGGTTTGAGTTGTGTGCTGATACAAGAGGAAAATGTGGCAGCATACAGTTCGTGGTAGTTGAAAATCCATGAGAGAAACTATCTAACTCACAACCTAGAACTAGCATCTATGATTTTTGCTCCAAAAATATGGAGGCACAAGTTATATGGCGAGAGATTTGAGGTGTTTTTTGATCACAAGAGTTCGAAGTATCTATTTTCACAGAAAGATTTGAATTTGAGATAGAGGAGGTGGATAGAGTTTATGGAGGATTATGATTTTGAGTTGCACTATCATCCAAGAAAGGCTAATGTAGTGGCCGACGACTTAAGTAGGAAATCCGTAAGCAATGTAGCTAGTATTGCTATCTGGCAATGGAAAATGTTGGGTGCTATTGGAAAGTTTGACTTGCATCTTGGTGAGTCCGTTAAGTTGGCGATTTTGTTCACTATAATTGCACAACCTATATTAGTGAGCCGAGTTATAGAAGCATAGTGGGGTGATCTTGAGGTAGAGGTTATCAGAGGGAAGATAGCTACTGGAAAGGTGGAGAATGGCTTGAACGTGTATTCTGACTCGAGTGTGAGGTATTTGGACAGTCTTTTCGTGCCAGAATCTTGTATGGAGGAGGTACTCCAAAAGTTTCACTATTCACTCCTTCTAGTACCCCTGGGAGGCACAAAGATGTACCACGACCTTAGCTGCTAGTTTTGGTGGAGGGGGGATGAAGAGAGACGTGGCCTTGTTTGTTTCGAGGTGTCTTACTTATCAATAAGTGAAGGCCAATCATCAGCGACCAGAGGGTTTGTTGCAACCCTTACCTATAGTCAGGTGGAAGTGGGAGCATGTCATGATGGATTTTGTTATGGGTCTTCCGAGGACTCAACAAGGTAATGATATCATGTGGGTAATAGTTGATAGGTTAACTAAGTCAGCCTACTTTGTACCTATGCGCAGGAGTGACTCGATAGATTATCTTGCCGACATTTATGTTAGAGACATAGTTCAACTTCATGGAGTCCATGTGACTATTGTTTTAACTAGAGATCCACGTTTCACGGCTCAGTGGTGGCAAAGCCTACAAAATGCCTTGGGCACTAGATTAACGTTTAGCGCCGCCTATCATCCTCAGACTGACTGGTAGTCTGAGCGGACAATTCAAATCTTAGAGGATACGCTTCCAGCTTGTGTTCTTGATTTTAAGGGGTTATGAGAAAGGCATTTACCTTTGGTGGAGTTTGCTTATACTAATAGCTTTCAGGCGAGTATTGGTATGGCTCCGTTTGAGGCCCTATATGGCCGTCCATGTAGATCTCCAATGGGTTGGGTCGAGGTAGGTGACGCATCTATGTTAGGTCCTGAACTAGTCCGAGAAACTATTGAGAAAGTTGTGCTTAACCGTAAGAGGTTGGCTTCGGCTTGAAGTCACCAGAAAAGCTATGCTGACCGTAGAAGGAAGCCGTTGTCTTTTGAGATAGGACATCATGTGTTCCTGAAGATATCACTGAGACAGGGTTTGATAAGGTTTAGGAAGAGCAGGAAGTTGTGTCCTAGATTTATTGGGCCTTTTAAGATTCTAGAACGGATCAGGAAGGTAGCTTATCGTTTGGCCTTGCCGCCCAAACTGTCTGGGGTTCATGACATGTTTCGTATCTATATGCTCCAGAAATACGAGCTTGATCCTTGACATGTATTGGATTAGATCGAGTTAGAGGTAGATGATGATGCCTTGTATGACGAGAGACCAGTATGGGTTTTAGACTCTCGAGACCAAGTCTTGCGAGATAAGACTATTTCGTTGGTTAAGGTGTTGTGGCGACATTACGGGGTTGAGAAAGCGACTTGGAAGCATGAAGCAGAAGTCTGTGAGAAGTATCCGAACCTATTTATTGATATTTGAGATTTATGTTGGAAACTTGTCAAATGTAGTAATATATGAACATTGTATATGTTTAGGGGAAATTGGCCTGTGATAATTGGTGTTGAAGAAATTGGTGTATCCTTGTTACAAATCTGGATGATATGAGTATTGTTTCACAATCTTTAAATGTTAGTTGATTTTAAATTTTGAGGGAAAAATTCCTTAAGGGGGGAATATATAACAATTCTGGTTTAAACCCGACCCATTTCTTACTTCTGGATCCAAGAACTCGTGTATTTGATTGTTGTTTAGCTCATTTCCATCTTGTTGTTTGTTGATTTTGGCTATTGAGAGTTTTGGTTGTGTTTGAAATAGGTTGGAAAGTTAGTTTTCAAAGTGTTGTTGCCTAGAATTTTGCTTGTTCGCTCGAGCGATCATTCCTACACTCAAGCGGTCTTTTATAGTCTGCAAAACTACTAGAAGTTTGGTAAGTTCGCTTGAGCGGTCTTTTGCATGTCTAAACTACTGGAAGGGGGTCATTGTACGCTCGAGTGGTGATTTTGGTCGCTCGAGCGGTGGTTTTGGTCGCTCGAGCGGTGTCACTTATTATGTTTGTCACTCGAGCGATCATTCTTGCGCTCGAGCACTCTGTGCGTATATCAGTCCAAGAGACAGCCTTTTTAAGTCACTTTTCATCTCTCTCTGTGTAAATATTTCAAAACCTTAGATCTTCACACACACACACACACACACACACACACACATACTCTCTCTCTCTCTCGCTCGCTCTCTCAATAGTTCTTGAATTCTAGCTCTAAATACTCTCAATCCGTGAGTTTCCACACTCTACTCCTTTGGAGAAAAACATTGAATAGGTCGAGGGTTTCATTTTAATCAGAGCATGTAGTGTTTTTGACTCCGTCAAGTTCTACCCACCTTTTCTTCATGTCTTTAACTCTGAGGCAGGGATTTTTTTGACTCTTTTATACAATTTGTAGCCTGGTTTTTTGTTTTTTGAAAAGGGTTATTTATTTGGGAATATTTGGTAAAACCTAGGGTTTGGTTTGAAAGAAAAAGAGGGGTTTTCCAAATTGATTCTTGAAAATGGTTGTGAGACTATGGTTATAGATGAGTTGTTTGAAATGATGCTAATCTTTTCTTAAAATTGATATATATATATATATATATAGGTAAGAAAAGGGGGGGTTTTGCTCTAATTTCGGATATTCGGAATTATGAAAGGGAAAAAATGGAAAATGATTATTGTTTTGTGAAATTGGAACAATGGTTACATTGATGATGATGGTGGAGTTGGATATGTAGTATCACTCCTATTGAAATTGATGAAATTGTATCTTTTAATTGGAATTTATCTATTGAATAGAAATATCTATTTTGGGCTATCGGTGAAAGATGGTCTTGATTGTTGTAGACATTGCATGAGGATTAGGTTAAATTGGAACTAATTTCTCACCCATTGTGCATTAAGTATCATTACACATTGAACATTGTAAATGTACTGGTTTTGAGAAAAATGAGTGAATACATTGGTAAATCTGATTAGGGGGTGTGATTGTGGTTTTGATGTTGGCCTGTGTGTCCTTGGTGAAAGTCTAGAAACCTGCGCGGTTAGGTGCCGATCCTTCCGGTGAGTATCAATAAAATGGCTTTGGTAGTGCTTGTATAGCCTACTGGTAAACACGTACCTAGATATTCCTAGTGTTTTGTATCCACTACCCTGTTTTCTGTTTAAAAGGATTATTTTTCATGAATTGATATTTAATCTAGCATTGCATTGTTTTGAGATGGAAAACGAGGAATGTTTAACGAATGGCATGCATGCGCATTTACCTTATAATTTTGCTAAAATTCATATGTTATGTTAGAGTATCTCTACTGTGCTTTGACTCACCTTATGTGGAAAATAATTTTTATTTGTTGATGATATGCCTCTGCCAATGACACAGTTTGTGAGGACTCGGAGCTTAAGGCCTCTTTTTTGGTTTCTTGATGTAATCATTTTTGTTTAAGCCTCGGGCTTTATTTGTATTGTTTTAAACTCATTTTGTTATAACTAAGTATCATCTTGGGAAGTTGTAGCCATTAGGGCATTTCATTATTTGATTTTATTTCCCTTTTTACTCTCGTATCCTTGCCATATGTTATAGATTCAGAATTTAGAATTAGTGAGTATATAGTGCATATGTCACCTTTTATAATCATGAATAGAAATTATGAGATTGTGATCTATTATAACACTGTTGTGAGTCGGATTAATATTAATTATTTTGGGGCGTTACAGGCCATTGGCTCTAGGTATGATCCATAATTTAAATGAGTTGAATTCTAATATTCTAATATATGAGTTTTGAAAATTCTGTCCATTTTGATTTTGACCAATTAAAAAAAATTGGCTTGTCATAAATAATTCCCACCAAATAATTTCATTAAATATGTCTTCTTCACTAGAAAGATCAAATCTTAAACCAAATAACATACAGACTTTTCACCAATTATTTCTAATTTTTATCATAATTTCCTTTGTAAATAAAAATTATATATATTATATATTTGTTATACGATAGGTTGTTAGAAGTTAGTGAGTTAGATTACAATAAAGGACCCCTGTCACATGAACAGTTACATGGACCACTAAGCCAACTATCTTGTCTCTAATTTATATTTAAGAGTTGTATAAAATTAGGAAAAAGTAAGAGCTTAATTGACAAATAATTTAATACCTTTTCTGATTTTATAATGCTCATAAATTTTTATTTATTTATTTATTTTTTGTAGATTCCACTAAAAACAAATTTAGTAGTGTTTTTCTTAAATCAAAAATCAAAAATCAAAAATCAAAAATCAAAATCAATATATATGTTTTAAATTTTTTTTAAAAAGTTGTAATAGTAAATAGATTTGATAAGATTGTAATTATGTAATATTTTAAAAAATGACATCTAATAGGTGTTAGTTAGTTATTTATTTATTTAAAATCAAAAGTAATAAATTTGCCATGAATTGAGTAAGATTTAAAAAGAGCTTAGCCATTGTTTTTTATTTTTTAATTCGAAGTCAAACAAATTTTACTAATATAATTTGGATAAATCTACAACTAATGAGGAGGTTCGTCAATAGGTATTCTTTTTAATTTTTTAAAAGTTAAAATACATAAATAGCTTTTGGATTTTTCAAATTTAGCCAATGGTTTTCACATAGTTGTATCCGAATGGGATTTTTTAAAAGTTAGTTAATAGTTGTTATTTTAAATCTAAAAATTAACAAAGTTAATTGTTAGCCCAAATTTATTTTTTATAAAATCTGCAAATTAACTAAATTTGTACACTCAAAGCAACATGTTGTAGATTCGTTTTAAATTTTTATTTAGTTTTTGTTTTCTTTTGGTTGTAATATTTTCATAATTTTTTTTATTAAATTTGATTTTGTATATTTTTACAAACATTGTCATGTTCTACAAGTCAAACAAGATAAAAATAAAAATAAAAAATAAATAAAGTTTGAAACTGAAAATACAGAAAACATTGCAATTAGATAGCAATAAATGAAACTTGTGTGAAACTTATTTCAAGCCTTCAGATGTGAAGAGCAGCACTTACAGAAGTAGCAACTACCTTCATCGTGTTCACCCTAACCATGGACCTAACCCAAAACTCATAGTCCCCATCGCCGTCATCTTCATCGACTTCTTTTTACTGATGATGGTCATGGTCCCTCTCTCTAGAGGCTACATGAGCCTGGTCTTCACCTTCATTGCCACCTTCAAGGGTGTCATAACCTTCCATGCCAGTCTTCTGGGGATTTTTTCCATTTCGGAGAACGACTACTACACTCTATGTATGTTTGAGCTAGGGTAGATGGATGAGACTATGGATTAGTAGTTATCTGGGTTGCAAAACGAAGTCAACAACGCGCCCCCACTAGCTTGAATCGACATGTTGAAGTTGACCACCATCGTCGCCAACGACCTTAACCCGCAGTAGTAATAGACCAAATAGAAGCAAATTGAGCCCTAAGATCATCGGAGAAGCCTGAGCTTGGAGTGAACTGTCTTGAGGTATGTAAGGAACAACTTTCATCAAGAAAAGGTTCAAGAATGTGTTTCTTCAGAGGTCAATGGGCTTGGTCCTCCTAAAACATATCTCCACTGGACTACGTTGGATACTTGCTCTTAGTTGGGCTCAACTACCCAACAATACTATGCTAGTATTGCGCTCTCTAATAACAACCCAGTGGGAGTAGACTAAGAAAGACATAAATTTGGGCCCAATCCAAGTTGGGTTGGATTCACCTTTGGAGGTGGCATACTATGGGCTAGGGCCGAACTAGGGAGACAAGAAATCTGGTTGAAATCGAAAAAGAGACTATGTAATATTTTGCCTCCATCGAAGACCAAAGCCCAATCAAATTGAAAACAGCAATGTTAGGTATTATGAAAAATCTTTTATGAAAATAATCATGAAAATTTTGTGACATTTGGATTACACTTAGAATAAAGCACTACACACTAATCAAGGTAATCTAAGAATCACAATACTTTCATAATTATTTTTATAAAAAAAATTTCATCATTTCTAACTTTTCGCAATTGAAAGATAAAGGACCTTTGTCACCGAACCTCATCGCCATCTTTGAAAAATTGCTCTTCTTGGTCAATGGGGAGCCACCAACTGAAGCACCATTAATACGCAATAATTATGACCATTGACTAACCCAGTCATCCATTGAACTGGCTATAATGTTGATCAATTCACCAATCCAAATCAAAAGTAGAGGATTGCAAGGAATCCTACTACGAACAATCTCCACTGTATAGTCAATTTCTACCTAATCGTCATGATCTGATACTGATGATCCCATCAGTGTGGTTACCCCTAATGTAAACAATTGCTCATGCTCATGTTCTAACGTACGGTCCCAATTATGTTCATACACATCGTGAAATTCATCAAAGTTGACCTGCTAGGGCACCGTCTCTAGTTCATCCACATTCATGAACATTTCACTATCGACAAGATGATCAATGAGAATTTCAAAGGCCCAAGCAAGGTGAAGTGTGTTACTTCTCATGGTGCACATAGGCACATATATAGGAGTGTAAGAATATTCATAAAGTGGTCCATATGCCACATGTTTGTTTTATTTATTTATTTATATTATATGTATTTAATTGGTTTAATGGCTAATGGGTAACCAATGTCTGTTCACTATTCCATATGGTGGTTTTATGGGGCTCTACAACTTCCCTCATGGTGGGAAGTTATAAAGAGTTACATGTAGATATGGGTCCAAGCCTATCTATATGTATGCCTATCATAGCCATCAAACACAAACGTTGTTTTTGTGAATAAAATAGGCTTGAAACTCTATTCCTTCCATTTTTCTCATATAGTTCTTTAAAAGTGTTCAGTGAGTGGGTTTTGTTTATACATTCAAGCTTTGATCATTCAAAGGATAAAGATTCAAAGGCTTGAACATCATGGCAGGAGATATTCTTCTTTCTGAATTAAAATTATTTTAATTCTCACAATTGGTATCAAAGCTACCTTCTGTTTGTTGTTCATCATTACTATAATTTATGGAGGCCAAATCTTGTTAGATCATTTTTATTTTGTTTTCGTTTATTCTATCCATATAATATAATGGCCTGCACACTACTGTGGCATAAGGAATCAGAGAACCAAAATTATTTTTAATTATTATTCTCAGTTTTGAGAATTTATGAAACTTGTTTATTTTAATTCTACTTTAGATTGGTTAATATCTATATGGGTATAAAGCATATCTTGATGCGTAATTAAAAAAAACAAAAAAAGGAGGAAGGAAGGATTGAATCACCAAATTGTTTCTGGTTTTTTTCATCATCTGTAATAATAGATTTCCAGTGGGATCAGCTCTATTAAAATTTAAATTTTATTCTTTAAAAATCTATTTTTCTTTCCATTGATTTAGTGAATTTATATGTATAATAAACGTGGAAAGTAGCAGATGATCAACTTATATTAGGTTTTACTTGTGGAGATCACATTGATTTATAATTGCTTCCTTTATTTTTGGACTTTTGTGATTATGGTTTTACTGTTGATCAAATACTATGCATTCTGATAACTTTATATGCATTAGACAATTAGTCCTGTATATGTGGTTATGAGTAGATCCATATTTAGCCTTAACCTTTGAAACCTACGCCAGTTTAATTTATTGTTAAATATTATAGTAGGAATGACATGTTATGAAAGACATTTTATTGTAGTTGCATGTGAAAGTAATGAGCAAATTTAATTGAATTTCATACAGTGAATTATAACATGTTCCTTTATAATTTTTATAAATTTTGAGATTCATTAGCATGTTATCTAAAATAATGTAATATTATATTACATGCATTAAGGTAATTATTTATGCATTGAAAATTCATGTGAAATAAGAGCATGTGTACACTATGTGTTGGGCTTATGGAATTTATTTTGGTCCAATTTTTAAGCAAAATCTAGTATAAGGTTGAATTACATTTGTTTGGTCTTGGGATTTTTCATGTGATATTACTCTGATTGTATGTATTATACATTATGTGCATTGAAAGATTATAAATTTGTTGTGACTATAAGGATTTGCTCTCATTAATAAATTATGCCATATTTAAAAAAATTTATTCTGTTTTAAGAGTAGCCACAACATCTTAAGACATAAAGATGTGGTCCTCAGTATTTTGATCACATAAAGTTAAAAATTAATTTGGCATTTTTACATTGCAATTTTGTTTTATAAATAATTTCTTGGTCCCACAGGAAAGTAATTATTTATGAAATTTAATTGGAATAAGATAATGGATTGGGTATTAAAGAGATTGAACACTCTAAACCCACAGGTATGAGTTTTCTTTTCCTTAAATATTTCGGAACCCATTAGTCTTATTATAAAGTAATAGCAAATCTAATATAGTTTAGTGACCTCTACCCACAGGAAAGTTTACATTTGTTACTGAATTTGACATTGGTTGATTCAGAATATAGCTATTGTTTCAAAGCATTAATAATGTTCTTGGTAATTGCAGTGATTTCTACCTCTGTACTATCTAATGAGTCTTCTCATATTCCACTCTTGAACGGTGATAATTTTTCGGACTGGAAGGACAAAATCCTTCTAACATTAGGGTGCATGGACCTCGATCTGGCACTCCGTGTGGATGAACCTCCTGAACTCACGGCCTAGAGTTCCGCTGCAGAAAAGAGTACTTATGATAAGTGGGAGCGATCCAATCGCTTAAGCCTAATGCTCATAAAGTCACATATTAGCCAGAGCATTAGGGGCTCAATCCCACCATCTGATAAGGTCAAGAACTACATGAGGGCTATTGAAGAGCAATTTGTTAGTTCTGACAAAGCATTGGCAAACACCCTAATGAACAAACTATTAGGAATGAAGTATAACAATTCTAGGAGTGTGCGTGAGCACATTATGGAAATGAGGAACATTGCAGCTCGTCTTAAGTCCTCAGAGATTGAGAAGAAAGGTAATCTCATATCTCTTGTGTTATGAATCTAATTTTGTTAATACTCATCAATATGATTGGTGGATTGATTCGGGTTCTACAATTCCCATTGCTAATACCATGCAGGGCTTCCTCAGCCTAAGGAAACCGACGGGAAGTGAACAAGGCATCTATTCGGGCAATGGGATGCGTTTGCACGTCGAAGCTGTTGGAACTTTCAGACTTGTTTTAAAAAATGGTTTTGTTTTGGATCTTGAAAATGCATTTTCCATTCCATCTTTTTCAAAAATTTAATTTATGTTTCTAGACTAGTACCGTTTGGATTTAAATTTCAGTTTGTTGGTGCAAATTTTAGTTTGTTTAAGGACTCTGTTTTTGTAGGATTTGGTACTTTAATTAATGGTTTGTACAAATTAAATATGGATCCTGTTTTTGAACAAAATCTTTTAACCTTGCATGGTGATATTGGCATTAAGCGTAATATTGTTGATTCTTTGGCATAGGAGATTGGGACATATCTCCATTGAGAGAATAAAGAGGTTGGTTAATGATGAAGTCCTTCTGACTCTTGATTTTACCAACTTTGGTACTTGTGTGGACTGCATAAAGGGAAAGCAGACCAACAAGACCAGTAAAGATGCCAAAAGGAGTGAGGAAATTCTTGGAATCATACACACTGATATTTGTGGACCATTTACTTCACCTTGTCTGAATGGTCAGAGATATTTTATCTCATTTATTGATGACTTCACACGATACATGTATCTCTACCTCTTGTTTGATAAGGCCGAGGCACTTGATGCCTTTAAAGTTTATAAAGTAGAGGTAGAGAAACAAACAGAAAAGAAAATTAAAATTGTGAGGTCAGACAGGGGTGAAGAATATTATGGGAGGTACACAGAATTGGGACAATTACCAGGTCCATTTGCTAAGTTCCTTAAGGAAGAAGGCATTATTGCACAATATTCAATGCCTGGCACACCACAACAAAATGGTGTTGCTGAAAGAAGGAACCGAACACTTATGGACATGGTAAGGAGCATGCTTAGTTATTCTAATGTGTCTATAAATTTATGGAGTGAAGCTTTGAAAACCGCTGTGTATATCTTAAACAGGGTTCCATCCAAGGTTGTTCCCAAAACACCGTTTGAGTTATGGAAAGGATGGAAGCCAAGTTTAAGACACTTACACGTTTGGGGTTGTCCAGTTGAAGTGAGGGTGTATAACCCACATTTAAAGAAATTGGACCCCAGAACAGTTAGTGGTTTTTTTAGGCTATGCGGAAAACTCCAAGGGTTACAGATTTTATTGTCCTTCAAATTCACTTAGAATTGTTGAAGCCAGAAATGCTAAGTTTATTGAGGAAGTTGACCCTAGTGGGAGTTACCCTCGAAAGATAGAGTGGAAGGAATCACGGGATCCGATACAACACCATGAATATAGGTGAATTGGTTGTCTTTCAAGATAATCAACCTGATATCTTGAAAATCAACAAATTCAAGAACTTCACCACAAGAGGAACAAGTCAACATAGAGCCTGTAGCTCAAGTCCCAATTGAGACTACAGAATTAAGAGATCCTCACGAGCTAGAAAGTCAGCAATTTCTGGTGATTATTTTGTATACTCAATGGAGTTGATTTTGACATCGGACCTAAAGATGATCCTATTTCATTTTCCAATGCCATGAATAGGGATGATTCTAAATTATG
This sequence comes from Camellia japonica, assembly GCA_030407325.1. NCBI lineage: Eukaryota > Viridiplantae > Streptophyta > Magnoliopsida > Ericales > Theaceae > Camellia > Camellia japonica. The sequence goes on from JAPPVO010000029.1 coordinate 54,872,416, forward strand.
GTATGATGCCATGAAGGAAGAGTTGGAATCTATGGCTAAGAATCAAGTTTGGGAAATTGTCGAGTTGCCTAAAGGAGTTAAAGCGTTGGCTGTAAATGGGTCTATAAGACCAAGAAAGACTCAAATGGCAATGTCGAACGATATAAAGCCAGACTCGTAGCTAAAGTTTCACTCAAAGAGAAGGCATCGATTATCATAATACATTTTCTCCGGTTTCTAAGAGGATTCATTTCGAATTATCATGGCATTAGTAGCTCATTTTGATTTAGAGCTACATCAAATGGATGTGAAAACGACATTTTTAAATGGGGATCTTGAGGAAGAAGTATACATGAACCAACCTGAAGGTTTTTGTTCTGATAAAGATAGTCACTTAGTTTCAAGCTCAAGAAATCCATATATGGACTAAAACAAGCTTCCCGACAGTGGTATTTAAAGTTCCACAATGTTATTACTTCATATGGTTTTACGGAGAATGTTGTGGACAACTGTATATACCTTAAGGTTAGTGGGAGCAAATACATTTTTCTAGTTCTATATGTGGATGACATTTTACTTGCATCTAATGATTTGGGATTGTTGCATGATACTAAACAATTTCTTTCCAAAATTTTGAAATGAAGGATATGGGTGAAGCTTCTTATGTCATTGGCATAGAGATTCACAAGATAGGTCCAAAAGGACATTAGGATGTCTCATAAAGCCTACATTGAAAGAGTTTTGGAGAAATTCAAGATGAGTGATTGCACTCCTAATGCAGCGCCCATTTTAAAGGGTGACAAATTCAGTTTAAATCAATGTCCGAAAAATGATTTGGAAAAGGAACAAATGGTTAGCATTCCCTATGCGTCTGCCATAGGCAGTTTAATGCATGCTCTGGTTTGTACACGACCTGACATTGCATTTGCAGTTGGGATGCTTGGAAGATACCAAAGTAATCCAGGAATGGAACATTGGAAGGCTGCAAAGAAAATCATGAGGTACTTAAAGGGAACCAAGGACTACATGCTTACTTACAAGCATGTTGACTGTCTTGAGGTGGTTGGATATTCAGACTCGGATTTTGCGGGTTGTCAAGATTCCAGAAAATCCACTTTAGGATATGTCTATCTGCTAGCAGGCAGTGCTGTTTCATGGAAGAGCGCCAAAGAGACGATAATTGCATCGTCAACAATGGAAGCAGAGTTTATAGCATGCTTTGAAGCAACCTCACAGGCTATTTGGTTAAGGAATTTTATCACAGGGCTTCGAATTGTGGATTCAATTTCTAGGCCATTAAAGGTTTACTGTGATAATTCGGCTGCGGTTTTCTTCTCTAACAACAACAAAAGTGGTAGCCGAAGCAAGCATATTGACATAAAGTATCTTGCTGTTCGAGACCGTGTTAAGAAGCAAGAAATGAACATTGAGCATATTAGTACCGCTATGATGGTTGCAGATCCCATGACCAAAGGTCTTTCTGTAAAGGTGTTTTCAAAACACGTTGAGGGCATGGGACTGATTGGTTAGCTCAATAATTTTTCTAGTTGTTGTTTTATTTTGTTTTATCATGACATTTTGATTATTATTAGTGAAAAGCATCATTTTGTGCACCTAAAGTATTTGTGATGCTATGCAGTCCATTGGGACTATGGATCCATAGGGATCATTGGACCCATAATAACTTATTAGAAGTTATTCATAAAGAATGACACCACATAAAGTTGAGAGTGTGATACAATGTAATACATGGAAGAGAATACTTAATTGATAGAGTACAACCGCCATGATTTGTGTGTATTATAACTCTAAGGTTTGGGTATTTTTATTTAATGGCCATAATCAGTTTGTTAGTTACCCGACAGTTAACAACGTATGTTATATGTGCCAAGTGAGAGAATGTAAGAATATCCATAAAGTGGCCCATATGCCACATGTTTGTTTTATTTATTTATTTATTTATATTATAATATTTTTAGTTTAATGGTAATGGGTAACTAATGTCTGTTCACTATCCCATGTGGTGGTTTCATGGGCTTTACAACTTCCCTGATGGTGGGAAGTTATATAAGGAGTTATACTTGGATATGGGTCCAACCCTATTTATATATATGCCTGTGATAGCCATCAAACACATACGTTGTTTTTATGAATAGAATAGGCTTGAAACTCTGTTCCTTCCACTTTTCCCATATGGTTCTGTAAAAGTGTTCAGTGAGTGGGTTTTGTTTATACATTCAAGATTTGATTATTCAAATGATAAAGATTCAAAGGCTTGAATATCATGATAGGAGGTATTCTTCTTTCTAAATTAAAATTATTTTAATTCTCACAAGGTATACGTCAGGCTTCAATTATGGTTGATCACCACAATATCCAAACGTCAGCTTCGTGCATCAAGTGTTGCATCAATTGCTTCTTGGGTCAATTCGAATAAAGTTTTCCACTAGTTAAATGTGTAGTCGACCTGTCCATAGTTATAACAAACCTTAAACACCCTCTCATATTGACATTCAATCCATCGAACTTGTCCATTATGACATTGTAGAAAGAATGCGCTATTCAACGGTGTGTCTGTCACAACCCAAACCCGCCCCGAGAAGTTTGGCATCGTAACCGGCCAGTAATCCTAGATTACCACAGGCCTTTCTGAACAAAACATACATAACCGGGGCTCGCAGAAGCGAAAACAAAACACTAATAGTCCAAAGAGCTGTGCATTTATATGAACATACATTACATGCCAAAAATGTTAATTTACCCACTACATTACATAACATGTAATCAAAAATTCATATACAAAACATAGGCTCACGCCACATATACAACCAAAACAAAGCTCCCTAACGGCCTTCTAGGCCTAGCCCCAACTCGGAGGCACCAAAACACCGGGTAGGCTTCAAAACGGCGGCTCGGCTCGGACTCCGCCTAGGCTTGACTCCCAGAGTGCTCACCTATAAATACATAAATACAAACAATGAGCTAAAGCTCAGCAAGTAACATTAAAGTAAAGGGGATAGTGAACGAAGTCCAACTTTTCATAAATCCGTAATAAATCAATCATAATCATAATTATAATCATCATAGAACATACATAATGGCATACTCCACAGAACATAACATTTGTCGTCCAACGACTAGAGTAACCGGTTCCGGACACCGATTAAACACATACCGAGATCTCGTAACTGGTCATGGGCCTACATTTTCATGTCGTCCCCCATGACTTCAAACTATCCGTTGATGCCATACTAGGTTCGCAATTAGGACATTCGTTCACAAAAGACATTATCATTTCAAAATCATACATAACATAGCACTTGAAACATAGTTCATAATAATATATCTTTACAGAAATGTTACTCACAGTGGGTTTCCAAAACCGGTTGCACGGTCTTCGCCTCTTGACTTGCAATTATCAACATTATAACACATTTCTTCAATACACATCATCAATACATCACATAATTCATGTCATTCTATTCTTCCCTTATTTAATTTCATGTTTCATGAAATGCCAAATGATGCAAATAACATGTGCAAATCATGTAATTCAACTTCCCAAAATTTCCTGAAAATAGGTCCTCCGCTCGAGCGCCACTTTGGCCGCTCGAGCGGCCCATACGATTTTCCAAACTACTGGGAGATTGATTTTCCTGCTCAAGCAGGCTTCCTGCCGCTCGAGTGGACCAAGCAAAATCCGAAATTCTGGGTTCTTCTTCCAAGCTTCAATCTCTCCTTTGCCAAAACCACTTCCAATCTTATGAACCCAAGGCTCAAAACACTTGATCAACAGCATAAATGAAACATTACAACTTCAATTCAACCCAATTTCATCATACATAAGATCAACCCATGAGTTAAGTTGGAAAACCATGAACTTGCACATAAAAAGCTTCATTTCTAAACATCCATGGAGGTTCTTTCTCAAATATGCCAAATAATCATAAATTCATGCCATGCATGTTCAAATTTCACATGATTTCCCTTTCATTCATTACATATCATAAGATCGTTGATGATTCTACCTTATTTCAAGAAAATAGAAGAAGATCCTTACCTAGAGTAATCAATTTGAGCAAGTTAAGCTTAATTTCCCCATTTTCCTACCTTCTTCCCCTTTCTTTCCTCTTTCTCCTGAACCTCTCTCTCTCTCTCTCTCTTTTCCAGATTTTTTTCTTCTCTTTTGTTGAGTCAATGAGTCAACATAGTTCTATCCTTATCTATATATATCAAAAATGGAATTGTGCCAAAACTTACAAGCCAAACGGAGCTTAGCGAATCAGACGAAATTCAGTCCTCAATTTATCTTCTCAAATGACTTTAAAAATTCACGGTATTTCATAGACGTGTTCAATTTCGTTTTCCGAACCCATTATGGTTGTCAATTTCAGTCCCGAAGTTGTCATTCCAACAGATATTTTTCCAATTCAAACAGATATTCTTCAATTAAATCATACTTAAGCATAATTAATTACTGATAATTGTGACGCACGGTTCTGGGTCATTACTGTGTCCATCGAAATCTAAACTTTTATACATAGAAATCAGATATTACGAGAAGTAGCAACACCTAGATCCACCCCGATCACTTCACCAATAGGTTGACCATGACTAAAGCCCTCTTCCTCTGTATAGCATTCTAGAAGAAGACCTACAGGACAAACTCATACTGTGAACGTAGCTATGGTGCATTGATCAAGTCCCAAGCCCGACCTCCAATACTTAGCGACTAATAGTGTAACTTCTATAGCATAATGACCTTGAATGGAAACTCTATGCATATTAGATACTATATCGAAATAAAAAACATAAAACACTAACAAATAACAGTCATTTCCCCGTGACGAGACCAATGTCAATCTATGAAGCGTTGCAACAGATAAGACTGAAATTTCCTTCTATCATGGATAAATCCCTCTACATAATGTTGATAAAGTTGTTCACCAATGTCCCAAACCTTATCAGTTAGTGCCACACAAAGATCGTGACTAGCATGAACATTCTCAAAGGGGACTGAAATAGGGTTGGAAGTAATAGTACAACGATCATTCGAATATTTGCTTCTAAATTGTGTATCATTACAATCCGTTAACCTACCTTTACGCATCAAACTCTCAGTCATCAGTTTAAATCCAGAAAAACAAAAATGACAGAAAATTGGATTGCCACTGTAATGTCCTAGTTCTAAGACTCAATTTGAAACCCACTTGTATGGATGCCTCAACACATTTGTGGGGTTATGAATGGATGAATGATGTTGTTACTATCTTATTTCCTTCTTTTGGTACTCTGTATATTGTTGAGAGTTGTTATTTACACTTTGAACTGTCCCAACAAAATAGAGTGAGAATCTGTTCTGGGCATGATCGCGCCTGCGGTATATGTGTATCGCGTCCATAACTAGGACACAACCAAAACACATCTTCAGATCCTTAGACCTTGAGAAATTGCATGGCCTGGCCGTGTTGGTGGCCCGCGATTTGCATTTTGGCGCCCGCAAGTTGGGTTTGCGCCCGCGATATCGCCCAACCAAAACCACCTCCTAGTACTTTTTTCTGTGTGTAATTATGGACTCACGAGGAGTTCAGTCATGCCCACAATTATGTCTTTCGTGCAGCAGTGTTAAAGTTTACTCCCGCGGTCCGTTTTCTATGAAATCATAGCAGTGCACGAAAATATCACATTTGCTCCAACTTTCTGCACTCTCTCTCATTCGTCATTGTTCCTAGATTCTCTTCTTCTCTATAAGAGGTAGCGTACTATTTCATTAACTCTATATGAGTTTATTTGTGTACTTGTGGTAGTTTCAATATAAAATCTACATGTTGATGTTGTTAACGTTGTTGATGTGGAAAAAAACATTGTTTTTGAGATTAGAGTTTGGTGATTTGTGTGGGTTTTCTTGGTTGTTTCTTATCAAACCTATTTCTATTATAACCAACTGCATGTGGGTGCTTTATTTTGAGTAAGCCCTAAATGGTATACGAAAACCCTATAAAATTGTGCATTTGGGATTTGTGAAGTGGTTGTTGGTGTGTTGGAAAAGATGGTGAAATTAATTATTGTTAACTATTTGAGATGTTGTTAAGAATGAGACCCTGTTGTTAAACGGTAGTGCATTGAGCCTGTTTTGCAAGATATGATCATATTATTATTGCATTGATAATGTTAAACAACATGGTTTTAATTAAATAGTTTGGGTGAATCCGATGGTTTTAATTAAACAACATGGTTTTAATTAAAAGTTTCAAGTTTTAAAAACCTCTCTCTCTCTCTCTCTCTAAAACCTCCTTCCCCGGGCCTCTTTTTTGGCCGGCTGGCCGCCGCCTTTGGCTATGGCGGTCGGCTGGCCAGCACGTTTCGGCTTGCCTGTTAGGCCTTTCTTTGAATAAACTTGAGTCCCCCATTTTCCCCACCTAGGTGTGTTCTTCTTTGCTGTCCAGTTTCTTCTTCAGGGGCCGCCCAGGCTTTGTCTTCTGTTGTCCCTTTGTGATTCAACCTTGCCCGCTGTAGCTGCTTTATTAGGGGTCGTTCAGGAAGTTCAGTCGTGCGCTTTTGGCGTGGAGGAGCTTGAGGGGTGCACTCCGGTTCAGACCGGCTGTCACTCGAGCACTTCTCTTCGCGTGAGAGTTTGAGGGGTGATCTTCTTCCCTTTGTATGGAGGTAGCCCAACGGGTGGACGGCGTTCGGTGGGTGTGTGGCTCCACGGTGTGAGATTTAACCTTCTGCCGTTAGGACTTTTCCGGGTGAGGAGGTTCAGCAGCATGTATTTTTTTTTCCGTGGGCTTTTCCGGGAGTGGAGGGTTAGGCGTGGGTCTCGGGTGAGAGTTAGAAGAAGACCTGGTGGGAGTTGTTTTGTGGCTGTGGTGGCAGTGGGTGTTGTGTCTTCAGCAGGGGGTGGTGATCTGTGGGTGTGGTGTCTTCGGCAGTGGATGTTGAAGCTTGGAGTCTACCCGGCAGTGGCGTTGCAGCAGATTGGAGTTGGGGCTGGAGTCTTCCCAGCAGGGGTGTTGAATCTTGGAGTTTTCTCGGTGGTGGTTATGGAGTCCTCTCGGCCGGTGTGGGCATGGAGAGTTGGGAGTTGCAGCAGCCTAGGGGTGGGCTAGCAGCAGAGGCGTGGGGCTTTGGAGCTGTAGCTGCAGGTGGTGTGGGTGTTGATTAGATTTGGTGGGTAGATTAGATTAGATTTGATTTTGTGTGGGTGGTGGGGGCTGCAGGGGTGTTGTTTTGTTTATTTAGTTTGTTTTGGGTGTATTGGTGGGTAGACTATGTGGGGGCTCTTGTATTTTAATTTTTAGTTAAGTTCTTCTTAACTTTGTTGTTTAAAAAAAAAAATCAAGAGGCTTAGGGATTGGTTGTATGGATGTGAGTAGCAGTAGTAGGGGTATTTTTATACTTCTGAATCTCTCTCGATGCATGTCATCTTCCTATACCTTTAATTTCATGCTGTTAAATGAAATTTTTCTTTGCTGATCAAAAAAATATATATATGATTGGGACGATCATTGGTTAATTTGGCTCTATAGTCTATGGTAAAGGCTTAAAACCTGCGTGGTTAGGTGCTACAGTCCTCCGATTAGTACCCAGTAAATTTGATGGTTAGGTGACACTTAGTGACGGTCATTGGTAGAGTGTAACTTCTTATAGTGCACTAAATTAGGTGATGCTTAGCGATGACTACTAGCAGATACATAGGCTCAAGAGGATTCATCGAGTCTGGGAGTTGATATTGGAAAATGGTGGTTTAATAAAACATTTTAAACATGTTATATGTGTATGAAATGTTCCCTACTGGACTATATGTTCACCCTACGTGGTTGAAATCTTTTCAAGTGTTAATGGCGTACCCTGACTTTGAGGAAATGTGCCAGAATGTGTGTTTGAGCTTCAGGAGCCTTTTGATGTTCAGGCCTAGGGCCCATATTTTATTTAGGTCATGAGCCATTTTTTATTAAGGGCTGAATCCTTTTTGTCCTGTAAGCCTTAGAGCAATTTTATTGTACAGTTAACTCTAATAGCTTGATTTACATACTATATATTCATTTCACCTAAAACTTGAATATATGATATATGTAATGGAATTATGTTATGGAAAGGATAATGTTGATTAAGCATGTATAAGAGTTCACCATTTTATTTACTTGTATTAATTGCCCTTTTATCTATTATTTATTGTATTCACTTGAGTCGGACTTTGGAAATCCAGGGTGTGACAGCCACTTTTGCACATAGCTCACCACTACCAACAGAGCCTGCAACACCAAACTACTAACCAACTCAAAAAGAAACCACGAATAGATGACTCTAGAAGCACGACTTATCTCTCACAAACAAAACTATCCACTAAGGATAACCCAAATTACACCCCGATCTACTGGAAGAAAGAGAAGAAGTAAAAGAAACACCTTACGAACAAGACCTCTCAAAAGTGAGATTAGTTTGTGTTGGCTCTGTTAAAAACTTTAACATGGTAATGAGAACAATAAAGATGTGTTTATTGTTAGCCTTTTAGGTGATTTAATGTCAACCTTTTAAGAAAATAATGCTCAACCATACTAAAACTTTTTCATTTTTTTTTTTTGAAGGGGCGGTGGGAGGGGGAAAGAGAGCCATCCCTCGCTTTAATATGAAACATTAAGCATTATTTATATATATTTTTTTAAAAAGGAAAGATTTTTTAAATTTTGTCTAGCTAATCTAATGAACTTGTTCAACTAGGTTTAAAATATGTTATTTACTGCTACATTTATCACTATATTGTGTTGATTGTCACTATCACAAAGAAGTGCCTTTTTTTTTTTTTTTTTTTTCTTTTCATCGCCAAATGTTAATTGTTAGTTATTAGATTAGCACTTATAGAAGAAAAACTTCCCACTTTTGGCAAACCACCTAAATGCTTGCACTCCCTTAATTCAACATCCCTAAGGGGAGTTAAACCCATGACCTATAGCGTCCCGGGTTAAGACCTAACACTTTTATACTCTTTGATTTGGAGTTTGGTATCTATTATTGTGGTTTATATCTGTTCTAGTCCTATATTATCTATTGGGAGTTAAGAATGTGGTTTTGAGCTTGTTTTGAATAGGTTGGGCTTAGTATTTTCTGGAGAGATTTTGTCTCTTTGTTCTTGGATTCACTCGAGCAGTGAGTTGATCGCTTGAGCGGAATTTCATTTCTTCAGATTTTGTGTTTGCAGTCTGCAATTCTAGGAGGTAGTTATTCTTCACTTGAGCAATGTTTTCTTCGCTCGAGCAGTCTAGCTGCAGTCTGTGTTGAAAGTTTCTATTCTTCACTCAAGCAGTGTTTTGGTTGCTCTAGTGGTCTGTTCTGCAAGATTAATCCTCTGAGAGTTTGGTTTCTTCATTGGAGCCACATTTTGGTCACTTGAACAATGTTCTGTGTCTGATGCTCAAGCTGTGTTTTGGTCGCTCGAGCGGTCTGTTTGTATAAAGCTATGGAAAAAAGATCTTTTCTTATTTTTATCCCTCTCTTTGTCTCTCTATCTCTCTCTTTACTTTTTGAACCAAATCCTCTCATCTCTCTTTCTCAGAATTCTTGCATAAACCTCATTGTACACTCCAATCCGTGAATCTCACTACTTTGGTGCTTTGGGATAAAATGTAGAGCGTGATGATGTGGTCCTTTTAATTTGAAAAGTTTAGGTTTTGGTCTCCATCAAATTCAAGGTTCCGTTTCTCTCTCTTTCTTCTATTGAAGTAGAGATTTCTTTAATGTTTTGCATGGTTCTTAGTTTCGTTTTGTGCTCTTAAATAGAGTAGTATTTTGAGAGTTTTGGGTTTAGATTTGGGTTATAAAAGAGGGGTTTTCTTTGAAATAATATTAGAATTGTTTGTGACATTGAAATTTCGGAATATTGCTTTTAAAATATGAAATGTTGAAAGGAATATCTATTTTTGAGATTTGGAAATTCTTAGTGGTTCAAGATTTGAACTAAGGAAAAAGGGGAAGTTGAGATCTTTGAAATGATATTTTGGATAATATCTGTCGGGTTAGAAAGTGGAGTTGAGCATGTATTGTTACTCCTATATCGAAACTATGAAATTATGTCTGTCTTTTGAAATTTATTTTTTGAATAGAGATATCTGTTTTGGCTATCGGTGGATGATAGCATTGATTGTTATAAAAATTGCATGAGAACTAGGTTAATTGAAACCACTCACTCATGCATTGCATTTGAATACTTGTTTCATATTTATACATTGAAAATGTATCATTTTGAGAAAAATGGATGAATACCTTGGTAAATATGGTTAGGAGGTGCGGTTATGGTTATTATTATATTGGCCTATGTGTCCTTAGTGGAAGTTCAGAAACCTGTGTAGTTAGGCGTCGATCCTTCCAATTAGTACTGGTAAAATGGCTTTTAGTAGTACTTGTATAGCCTACTGGCGAACGTGTACCTAGAGATTCTCTATGTGTGTATCCACTACCCTATTTTTTGTTTTGGAAGTAACGATTTATCAATTGAATTATAAACATGGTATTGCATTGTTTGAAAGAGAAAACGTATATTGTTTTGGTAAATGACATTCATATACATTCACCATATGGCTTTATTAAGCATCATACAGAACATTAAATTTATCTCTACTAGGCATTAGCTCACCCTATATGGAAACTAACTTTTAGGTGCTGATGGTACGCCTCCACCGGAATTAGCTTGGGAGAATTATGGAGCTAAAGGCTTGTAGACACCCTATTTTTTACTAGCCTTGAGACTTGGGCGCTCCCTTTTGAGTTCTCAATGATGAAAATGAGAGGTTTTAATCTTTGTAAGTTCCACAATAGGAGTTCTATGGATCAAACTTTAACCCCTCCAACGACATGTTTTGGCCAAAATGTTTTTAGACCAAAATGGAAACCTCTTTCAAAATGAGTTTTAGTGGTGCAACTCTAAACATTACCACAATGTTCTAAGTCTCATATTTTTAAAGTCAAAGCATTGTATTATTTCAAACAAACGGAGTGAAGAATATAGTGGAAGTGAATGGGAATGATAAAATACTCTGAAATGCATGTTTCTCCCCCCCAATTTAGGTTAACCTGCTCTTGTTGATCTGACGATGTGCCCACTGGCTGGCCAAACACCAAATGATGGCCGGCCACAAAAGCACTGAGCCGATCATCAAGAAGCTCGGCCAACTAAATGTTCCAAGTACAAAGCATTTTCAGGGATTTCATCTTTGTTTTTTTTTCTTTTTTTTTTTTTTTTTGCTTACCTACCACAAATATCTTAGATATTTATAACCTGGGCTCTATAGATAGAGCTTGCCAGCTCTTTTCGAAGGGTTGGAAAAAAAAACTTGCCTAAGGGATAGTAAGGATTGAGAGCTTTCTCTCTTTTCTTTCTTACCTCTCACTTACCACGTTCAACCTTAACACTAATTTCCCTATTAAAGTTTGATCCTAAGCTCTGGACAAAGAATTTTGGACATTAAATGACACCCTTAGAAACTCTTGAGGGACCTTAAAGGGGAGTTTGTGAATAAGAAATGCTCATCCTCTTCAAGAAGTGAATCCTTAGCATCTTTGATCTTATCCTCTTGCATTTTCTTTAATTCTAGCTTTCATTTGCATTATATAATTGTTGTAAGTCCTCATGGATGTGGAGAGAGTAGCCTTAGCCACTCATCCATTGAGTTGATAGCCTTTTTCTTGGTTTTCTTGCTTTCCTTGGCTTGATTAGGACCCCTTCATGCTTTCATTTAACACTTGTTTAATACTTGTTTAAGACTTGAATTAAACCTAGAAAAGTACTTGACACCTGAGAAAATTTAGGAAAACATTAAATTAAGTTTAAATGCTCAAATTATTATGTTTGTGCAAGCTACACTTCAATGCCTTGAATTTAAAGGTTTGAACACAAAACAATTTGAATATGAATGGGGAAACATCAAGCCACTTAGAACACTCTAATTAATTTAGAAGCTTACAAGTTAAGTTATGATCAAGCTTTGAATAATTTAAAAAAGAAATTGGAAAACATTAAACAAGATTAGAGCACTTGAGTTAATGTTAAAACTTGCAAGTAATGATATTTTCAATGTCTTGCTTATACTTTGTGTAGGTTAAGCACTTGGATGAGAAATCCTTATTCAAGAGTTATTTATGAGTAGTAATTTAGGAACGCTATATTTGACAAACTATGTTTCAAATGCAAAACTTATTTATGTTTATGAAAGCTATGCTATGATTGGTTATGAATAAATATATTATATTTTTGTATCATATATTAAGATAACATCCTCAGAGTATGACCCTATCAAGGGTTAAGCCAGGTACGACCTTACCGGGGATTAAACTGGTATGACCTTACCGGGGGTTAAGCTAAGTATGTCCTTGTCGGGGGGATAATACCGATGTTCTTATCTAGGGACTCATGCCAATATCTTTGGAATGTTCATCGCTATGTAAATGTTTACAAGTCAAGTTTTGAACTATTCATACAAAATTATATGATGTTCAAATTATGAATTATGCCATGTTTTGTTAAAAATCATCGGTGTTCATTGGTTTACTACTTTACTTTATTACTATTCACTAGGCAATGGCTCACCCCTCTCCCTTATATGTATGTAGGTAATGAAGAGTCCGAGTACAAAGAGAAGTTGCTTAGAAGTCGGTCTTGTGTGCTTGTACTAGTTTTGTAAAGTTATATCATAAGTGTTGCATTTTATTTTATCGTTTAAGTCATGTAATAATGTAAGGTGATAGTTCAAGAGCTCTGAATAGATGTTTCAAATAAGCAATTAATGTCTTCCATGCTCAAAAATGGAAAACTTGTCCCAATTATTCTAAGAGTTTGGCTTGTTTTGTAAGTTAGGCCTTTGGTAGTTCGCGACAACTGGCCGATCATTGCACCAACTTGTTTGGAGTTGGTTGGAGTCGTGACAACCTCATATGTTTTTGTAATTATTATTATTATTATTTCGACTTTGCTATAATTCCCTTTTTATTTTAAGACCTGACTTCTCTTATCTAAATTGGCGGATGTTGTTCGGACATGTGAAACTCATTATTGGTCTCATTTTAATAATTTAAGTTGTTTATTTTGTTGACTTTTCATGTATGTTATTCACAAACAAAGTAGATCGATCTGATAATCATATTCTATTCAATTTATCACATTTGTTTCTAAAAAAATAGATGAATGGTGTATTTTTAAAAATAAAACCATTCTTTATTTTGTAACAAACACGATAAATTGAATAGACAACGAATATCTGATCGATCTAATTTTTTGTGTGAATGATATACATGAAGAACCATATAAAATGAATGATTCAAATTATCAAAACGGGACTCATGATAGGCCATAAGTTTTGACAACACCTACCAATCTAGATCATAGACTAGAAGAAAGGCCAGCCATTTATTTTATAGACTACTATTCTCCATCTATGTTTTAATTTAATGTGAGCCGAAGTGATGTGGAGGTCAGCAGACCTACTGTAATAGGTGGGAAAAGAGCAATGATGGAGGAGTGTGCTCCCTGCCCAAAGAGTAATGACTATTCACTGAGGTGTGTTGAGCACGCTTCTGCAGCTGGCTTGTTCAAAAGTCTCAGCGGATCGATAGATGCATTTGGGCCTGGTATTAATCTGGAGGTTGCCTTGGGCCCTCCGAATAATGATCATATTGTGCATGGTCCCGTTCGTATGCCAAATGGGCCTCTTGTAACTGTTGGTTCAAATGGGTCTAGCACTAGAAGCTTACATGTTGAAGGCCCTGTTCTCTGTCCTGCTTCCTTCCTCAACCCAGATAGGTCTGCCAAGAAAGCTGGGAAAAAGAAGGTTCGGATGGAAGGTTTTTCTCGGTTTGCTCGTCTTTATGGTCATCAATCTGCAGCTATCGGTAGGCTTCCATCCAAGTCCGTTATTTTCAGACCAGCAGCAGTGGCCCTTGCACATTCTGAGCTGTCCGAGGGCGAATCAAGCACGCATAGCTATCTCCTCAAGGAAGCGCAGGCCACTGTCCAATTAGGGAAAGATTTGGGAATTAATTTCTGTGGTCAAGAAGAGGGTGTGGTTGATAAGATTATTGAGATGGAGCTTAAGGATAAGGAGAGATTTTTAAAAGATGGAATTACTTAGATGTAAAACAGTGTGCAATGGGTGTGTGGAGTGGGTGTTCTGCATCAGGAGGATCCTTCTTCGGTGTTTGGGTTATTGTCAGTGGAGATTATGCAGTTTCATGGGTGTTTCGGTTGGGTGGTTGTAGTGTTCTGATCTTGCAATGGGTGCTCGGAGATTGGCCTTGGGTGTATTAGGTTGCAGTGGATTCTCAGTGGGTGCGTTTCTCAGTGGGGCAGTTTGTTTGTTTGTTTGTTTTTTTTTTTTTTGGGGGGGGGGGTCTCTTCTTAACCTTTATTATCCTCTGTTTTTAGTTTGTTGTTTTTTGTTTTTTCTTTTAAAAAAAAAAAAAAATTTTGTGAGGCTGAAGGGTTGGTTGTTTAGGTGCAAGTAGTAGTAGCAGTAGCAGGGGTAGTTTCTATTTTCCGAATCTCTCTCGATGCACTTCGTCTTCTTGTACTCTTAATTTCATGCTATTAATGAAATTTTTCTTTGCTGATCAAAAAAAAAAATTTAATGCGACCCCCTCCAACTGTTAATTTTTTTATTTAAATTCACCAATTTTCATAATTAAGTCAATATAATCTAGGCATTATTAACACATATATGAAATTTTTTTTTTTCAATTTTCACGTAAATTAAGAAAATGCTAATCTAAGAGAGAGAGAGAGAGAGAGAGAGAGAACACTAACTGTTTCTAATGAAAAAAGATTCACTCTTTAGGATATATTATTGTTATGTCCTAAAACGATAATTAATTTCACGTGATACTATTATTGATTTTCTTTTGTGCATACTTGCGTCTATTTTGATTTTTTTTTTTCTTCTTAATTTCAAGTCTAATCTTAAAATTAACTCAATTAAGAATTACATAATATAACATGATAAAAAATTTTATATGGCCTCATTTGGAGATTTAAAAATTTAATCAAAAATTTTTTAAAAATCATTATAAATTGTCATATTATTTTTTATATTTTTTTACACATCTTAACTTAATTATAAATTTGCAGGACTCACTATGAAAATTTAGAACTTAAGGATCATATTAAAAAATAGAGCAAATATGGGGGAAATATTATCTAAATGGACCTGGCCATCTTTGAATAATGTTAGGTATCATGGAAAAATTTTCATAAAAATGATCATAAAATATTTATGACTTTTAGATTACACTTAAAATAAAACATTACACACTAATCAAGGTAATTCAAGAGTCATAAATCTTTTATAATCATTTTCATAAATTTTTTTTCATGATCCCTAACTTTTCTTCTCATCTTTTAGGTATGCAGTCCTAGACTTGGCCACCAATTTATTGCGGCAGTGAACAAGGAGAGGGAGATTAATGGAGCGAGTCCACCCCAACATCTCACGGAGAAATTATCCGGTACTTGTAGAGTAATTTCAGATAGTATTCTAAATTAATAGTTATTGATTTAAGTTATAAATAATGATAGAAATATTAATTAATATATTAACTAACACACCAATTAGATACAATACGGCCATGTTAAGTGATGGAACCCATATGTATACCTTATGTCTTAATTTGTGTGTTAATTGATATATTAATTAGTGTTTCTAGTATTATTCTTAAATTATATATAACTCATTAATTTTGTATTAAAATTTTATGAGAGAATGTGATAGGGTCACACTAAGGTCATGTTTGATTCACAAGACTAATAGTGAGGTATTAATAATCCTATTAAATTAGTGTGGTATTCACTATCCAATTGGATTAATATCCATTAGATTAATAATCTCACCCTTACCTCATTACTAATAATCCTACAAATTTGTTGGATTAATTATTCATTGGATTAATAATCCTAAACCAAAATGTTAAAACAAATATAGGATAATTGGGCCTACGGATTAATAATCTCAATCCTATGTTCTAATCCACCCAATCAAACATGCCCTAATAGTACTGAATAATTTCTCTATGCGATGGATTACCAATTTTTTAACTTATAGGGTCATACTGTTCACGGTTGTCCATCAATTTGTCAATATGTTCGGATCAAAAATTAACAGTCAGTTTGGATTGAAGGATGACGAGAAAAAAAAAAAAAAAAAATTGATTTTAACCTTTTTTTTTTTTTAGGTGAGAAAAGAAAAGAAATAATTGTAGTTGTTCACTATCATATTTAGATAGGTAAGAAAACAAAACATGTGAATACGAATATGGGTGATATTTCTTCTCTTTTTTGTTTTCTTTGTATTTTCAGGTATAATCTTGGTATTTTAAATAGGGTAAATTCACTTTACCCTCTTGTGATTCTGTTTTGGAGCACTTTATCTCCTTATGATTCAAGTATATGCAGAGAATCTTTTTTGGTTTTAGACTAAAGTGCTATCATTTTTTTCCACTAAAAGTAATGGAATGTGTGCTATACTCTCCCAAATTGATAGCGGGGGCAATGTAACAATCCCAAATCAAAGTCAATAATTGAAGCAAATGTCAAAAATACCCCCAACAACATCTTCATTTCAAAATTAAGTGATATTTCTAACCAAATATTAACCCTAACTCTAACCCTAAATGTTCTCTTCTATCAATAATTTAATTTAAAATGTCATTAAATAAAAAATAAGCTTTTATTTATTTATTTTTATTGGGAAGAAAATTTTCATTGCAAAATTGACAAAAGATCGGATCAATCTGGTACAACGATGTCACAATATCTCAAAAGAGACAAACAACCTTCATAGAATGAAGGATCCAAGTCTCTATAGAGGAGGAGAAAATGTCCTCCAAGGGAGAAAAACAAACTTCCACATAGGAAACATTATTACATCAATAAATTAAGAATTAAGAAAATCAAACATAAAAAATCCCAAATCCAAGCCACCACCAAATTCATTAAAAACTCTACTTGCAACCTATAACTTGGAATATGAAGACTACACAACCGCTAATCAAGAGAAAATATTAAAATTAAGGTGGTCACTTAACGTAAAACGAACATGTTATCTAGTATCAGCCTTCGGACTGTGAGAAGATCTGAAGGTAGATCTTAAAGTTTTGGGCTTGATGGTGGAGAAAGTAAGGCAGTGATGGTCGAATTAGTAAAGTAAACATCAAATCAGGAGCAGTGCAAGTGGATGTAGGTGGACTTCTGTGCATATGGAAGCCAAATGTTTTCATGCTCAAAGATTGTTGTTACAGCAGGAATTTCATTCTACTGTCAGGTTCCTCATGCTCTTCTTTTGAATGTGTCATTGTCAATATTTATGCACCTAATGAGGTTCTGAAAAGGAGTTAGTTGTGGGAAGCTCTGGCCACTGTTTATCATCACTATCCTAACCCTTGGTGCTTGGGTGGGGATTTTAATGAAATTAGGCTCATGTGTGAGAGGAAAGGATGCTTAAGAAGAGAGAGGGGTATTGTAGACACCCCATTTTTGACTATCCTCAAGACTTGGACGTCATCGTTTGAACACTCGATGATCATCCATGCCTGTGTTCATTTTGAGTTCCCGGAGGCCTCGATCACGCGCCTTGCCTCAAGATCTCTCAACTTGTCTATTTTGTGCTTGGTTGTGGACCAAGCACTTGTGTTTTTGCTTTTGAGGGAAGTGGGTGGCTTGTTTGCCATCCCCTCAACCCATCGGCCAAGGCTTGAAGCCATCAGCCTTGTTTTCTTGTCATCGGCCAAAATTGTTGGCCGATTGGCACATTATTTGGTCGGCCGGCACTTATGTTGGTCGATCGGCCATGTTCTCTGGCCGAACCCTGTTCATCTGGTTTATGCAGATATTTTATGCCAGCTGTCACAGCTGGCATGCACAATTCACCCCATCCATACACTTGTATTGAGGGATTTGCCCCTTTGCTTAGTTTCCTCAAGAAGCTTTGCTTTTGGTTCTCTATAAGAGAGAACCATCTCCTCTCTCCTCAAGGGTTCAGAAAATTAAGTCTTGAGGGATAGATATACTTTTGTATCTATTCTTCTTTGTTTAGCCTTGTTTTGTACTCAAAAGTGTAGTATTGTCTTACTATTGTACACAAACACACACTAGAACACCATCCTCTTGGAGCTGAGGTCCCTTGAGGTTGATTTCAGAGTTCTTGGGTTGGTTTGAGCTTGGAAAACCTGCTGGAGCTTTGTTCTTGAAAGTGTTCTTTAAGGGTGAGCATTCTTGCTTTTAATACCCCTTTCTTGCTTAAGCTTTTAGACATTCTTGCTTATTGTTTTAAGCTTAACTCTAAACTACAATAAGTTCTGATTTTTTATGCTTTAGATCTTTTTTTGGTTTGGGGTTGTTTCCCTCCTCTTAGGCCTTGTTTTGGGCCATCCCTTTTGGCCCTTGTTCTTGGCTTTGCATGACCTTCCTACCACTGAAATCCAGAGGATTTTCAGTGGTGGGAAGGTGGTTTTGGAGTCCTAAATAGGAGAGGGTCATCCCCTCTCCTTGTTGTCTTGAATGCTAGTATAAATGGCTTATATTGGTAGCATGTTTGCTTGGTTTGTTTTAGCTTCATTTCAGAATGTATTAGGCTTTGTTTTGCCATGATATAACACTGTTTTTAATTGGTTTGGACATACTATGTATGCTTCATGTACTTGCCTTGTAATCCTTTCATTTGCTTTAACATGCATCATGCTTTAAGCCATGTTTCTAGCATGATTTTGGCTCGACTCCATGAAGCTTTTAGCCTTGTTGTAACATGCTTAAGCTCTAATTTGAGTTGTTTTGACCATAAATGCCATGCTTTGTATAGCCATAAGGCATTCTAGCTTGTTAGCCTTAAGTGTCCAAGTCACTAGCATGCTTTACTTGGACCATTTCAATGATTTGGCATCATTTGTTATACTATTTCAGTCCATGTTTCATGCTCAAACACTTGCACTTGTCACTCCTTTAATGCTTTAAAGAGTTGATGTTTTGTGCCTTATGAATGGGTCATTGTGTGTGCCATCATGTTTAGGTCTTTGGGATGCCATCTAAGTGGGTTTTTGGTCTTGTTTTACCATACCATAACTCTGTTTTTCATTACTTAAGTCATGCCATGTTTGGTTTTGATAGGTGTAGTGTAACACCTCTTTTGTAGCCTTACATGCCTCATGCTTTTGGCCTTTTATTCTAGCTTATTTTGGCTTTGGTCCTTGCATGTTTTAGGCTCTGATCCTTGCATGTTTTAGGCTCATTTTGGCATGATCTAGGATTGTTTTGGATTATCCTTGTCATTTGCTTCAGATTTTGCATAGCCTTGGTTTGAGTCCCTGGGCTAGTTTCAAGCTTTAAGCCTTTTTGCATGACTTGCTTGCTTTGTTTGGCACCTTTCATAACATGATTTCAGAGCTTACAATGTATGTCACATGTCCATATTTGTCCCCTTTTAAGTGTTCTTGAAAGTTGCTCTCCTATGCTTAGGTGATAGGCCAATTGGCATGCATGTTTGTATGTACCTTTGTCTTCATTTCCATAGCATTTCGGCCACTGATTTGCGCGTGTTTAAGAGCTGTCCACTTTAGTTTAAGTCCATCCTTTTGCATGTTGTTGCATGTTTACCTCGCATGTTGTCGCATGCTTGTTGCATACTTGGTACATTATATGTTGTTGCATATTAGTTCCCTTGCATGTTGTGGCATGCTAATCCTATTACATTATGCTTACATGCTTGTTGCATGCTTGCTAATTGACATGTTGTTGCATGCTCATCCATCTTGCATACTTGTTAGATTACATGTTGTTGCATGTTTGTTATTGGTATTGTTATTGCATGCCTATTACATTGTATGCATGCATGTTTGCATGCTTAGGTTGCATATCGCTTGCTTTCATGCTCATGTTGCATTAGCTTGCTTGCATGCTTTGGTTGCATTGCATTGTGTGTATTCCCTTGCCTCTTGATCAAGCATGATAGAGGTTGGGGCCCCTTATGTGTTTTTTTGTGCATTTCATTTGATATTAAATTGCACACTTGGCTCCTTTGGCCATCATGCATTGAAATATGTGATTGGTGGTCCGAGGGTCGAGAACTACACACCTTTGAGCCTTAAACATGATAAGGGGTGTAGTTGTGCAGACATTGTCATGTAAATGTATTGCCATGCTCTGTTTGTCCTTTGTTGCAGCAACATAAGCTTTTCACAGGAAGAGATGGTCGATCGACCATATTCAGTGCCGATTGGCAACAAACATTTGGCCGAGAGCCTTATATTTGGTCGATGACCTTCCTATCTTGGTCGATGGCATCATCTCTTGGTCGATGACATCATCTCTTGGTCGATGACCTCCAACAGTGTACACAAGATGGTTCAGAAGTGTCACAGAAGTTGGCACAATTTTCAGAGGTACAGAGTAGTGCAAACAGAGGCAACATGAAGCATGGCGATGGATTTCCGAGCGAAGCCGTTTGAGCATGCATTCATCCCTCGTCTCGAGGCCATTTCAGTGTTTTAATAACTTAGAATAGTTATTTATTTCGATTTGGTTGTGTAATTAATTAATTAGCTTATTAGTTAGTTAATTAGATGATTTGTATTATTCTTTTGGTCCCTCCGCCGAGAGGGTGCAATTATGTAATAAGCGTGCGTGTGTGTGATGCATGTCTTCTAACCCCCACTTCTTTCTCCTTTTTACTTACCTGCTTTCAGTGGTTAGTTCTAGAGCATATTTCAATTAGCATCCTTATGCTATGCATGTTTGCACCATTCATCTGTATTGCATGCACCGGGCTCGGCGCATCATACTAACTGCATTGTATTTCAATTCCAAGTTGAATACATGTATCGAATTGTCGTATCTCATATGCCATTTTAGATTAGCCGAGCCTATTCTAGTTGCACTTTGCATGCGATGCATTAGCCATTTTAACATGAACTAGGATCATGCATGATTTCTAACTAGTTTCTTGTTTTGGCTTGGAGTACACTGTGAGTGTTTATGCTTTGGCATTTTGCATGAGTGTGAGTTTTGCCATGACAGCATGCTTGCTATGAGGCTAATCGCTTATATGATATAACTGCCTGAATGCCTGTGGGTGAAGGTTGGATTACTTGAATTAGGACAATTAATTGAAATCCGCATTTTAGCCTACTCGCGAGTAGCAAACTTCAAACCATTTTCAAACAAATGAAAATGCAATGCTTTGTTCCAAATTAGGCGATCTAGTCTATACTTATGTGTTGTGCGCATCACATAGTAAATTCTAGCTAATAACCGGAATAAGAATGCATATGTTTTCAAAAATAAGATATCATGCTTAGTACAGGCCGATCTTTGATCGGGCGAGCGGGGGTGCTCATTGCATGACCTTCCCCAATTGTACCCAAGTTCCCGAGCCGAGGCAACTTTGGTGATGACAGACACGTGGCCTTAGGCACGAGTCAGGGTTTTCTAAATTCCCCCAAAATAAAATATTTAGGTGGCGACTCTGTATCTGGCAAAACAGTCCATGTTTGGCACTTCTTTCTTAACAATCAGTTTTCCAAAACGATTTGCCGGATTTGGACTCTTTGGTGATTTATCAGTCTTACATTACACTTTGCGAGATCAGATTAAGAACCGTGACATTGAGTCTGAACTGTAGCATGAAGCCCAAGGTGCGTCTACAGGTATGAAGGACTTTAATGAGTTTATTGATAAGTTGGGGTTGTCTGATTTGCTTATGCCAGGTAAGAAGTTTACCTGGTGTAATGCAGTGGATGAGGATAGATGGAGTAGGATAGATAGATTTATGATGGATTCAAGGTGGTTGGCAAAATTTTCTTTCAAACTATGGGGTTTACCTAGAACTATACCTGATCATTGCCTAATTTTATTGAAAGAAGATAAAAGGGATTGGGGACCTAAACCTTTTAAGTTCTTAAATCCTTGGCTTTCACACCCTACCTTTACATCTGAAGTTAAACTTATTTGGGAAAATACACAAGTATCAGGATGGGTAGGGTATAGACTATGGAGAAAATTAAAAGTCTTAAGATCTCATTTAAGGGTGTGGAACAAGGAGGTGTTTGGTAATATTGATTCTCTCCTAAAATTAGCTGAAGAGGACATGCATGAGTGGGATTTGAAAGCAGAATCTAGGCCTCTAGATGATGTGGAACTTAAAAGGAGAAGGGAAGCTACAAGTCTGGTGTGGAAAATAAGTAGAGATAAGGAGAGGTTGTGGCATCAAAAGTCCAGAATGCTATGGGCTTGTAATGGTGATAAAAACATTAGATTCTTCCATATCATGGCCAGTAGAAGGTAGAGAAAAAATATATTAGATTCAGTCCTTATGGTGGGGATGGGTCTTGAAGATCCTGATCAGGTTAAACAAGCTGTGGTTAGCCATTTTAGGCAGTAGTTCTTAGAGAATTGGACTGTTAGGCCTATGATTTCAGGTCCCTTTAATGTCATTAGCTCGGAGACAGCAGTGAATCTGGAAGTAATGTTTACTGAAGATGAAATTATGTCAGCTCTTCAAGATTTCGATGGGAACAAAGCCCCAGGACCGGATGGTTTTAATCTTGCTTGTATCAAGAAGTGTTGGACAGTCATGAAAGGTGAGATAGTACAAATGATTCATGAATTCTATGCAAATGCGAAACTATCTAGTAGGGTAAATAGCTCCTTCATTGTGCTGGTACCCAAGAAGGATAATCCTATAGGCTTGGGTGATTATAGGCCATTAGCTTGGTTAGCTCCATCTATAAGATCTTGGCCAAGGTATTATCTAGAAGGTTGAAGTAGGTGCTTCCAGAGGTGATCAGTGAAGTGCAATTAGCATTTGTCAGTGGTAGGCACATCCTAGATGGTGTGTTGATAGCCAATGAAGTTGTACATGGGTGGCACAGTGCTAAGAAGAAAGGTATAATTTTGAAATTGGATTTTGAGAAAGCCTATGATTCTTTAAATTGGGAGTTTTTACTATCAATGTTGGATATATTTGGTTTTGGGGCAAGATGGGTAAGGTGGATGAAGTCTTGTATTACTACAGCTAAGGTATCTATTTTGGTCAATGGTGCTCCAACTGAAGAGTTTCAACCACAAAAGGGGTTAAGGTAGGGGGACCCCTTATCTCATTTTTTGTTTATTATAGCAGCTGAAGGTCTAAATCTGTTATTGAAGAGGGCCATAGAGATGGGTATGATTAAAGGTGCCATTGTAGGCTCGAATCACTCTGAAATTTCACATCTTCAATTCGCAAATGACACTATCATTTTTTGTGAAGGGGCTAAGGAGGAAGTTCTGAACATCAAGAGAGTATTGAGGTGCTTTGAGGTGATGTCTGGATTAAAGATCAACTTCCACAAAAGCTTTGTCTATGGGGTTGGGTATAATGAAGACCAAACCAAGGACTTGGCTAAGGATTTGAATTGTCTGTCAAAGAAGTTGCCTTTTAATTTTTTAGGCTTGCCTTTAGGGGCTAATCCCAAAAGGAAGAGTACATGGCTACCAGTTGTGGTCAAGGTCAAGAAGAAGCTCTCTTCTTGGAAGAGAAAGTTGTTGTCTTTTGCGGAAGATTGTCACTAATCAAATCAACCTTGGCCAATTTACCAATCTATTTTCTTTTTATTTTTAAGATGCCAAAGGGGATTATTAAGATTATAACTAAGCTTCAGTCCAACTTTCTGTGGGGAGGGAATGAAATTAATAGAAAAGTGCATCTGGTCAAATAGAAGGAGGTCACAAAAAGCAAGAGCCAAGGTGGTTTGGGTGTGAGAAACTTAGGTGAGGTTAATGCATGTTTGTCACTAAAGTGGTGGTGGAGGTTTTGCAGTGAGGATAAGGCTCTTTGGAAATCAGTGATGTGTTCTAAGTATGGCAGAATTGGTGGGGCTTGGATCCCTTCAGTGAATCAGTTAGCAGGGGCTTCCATGGTTTGGAAGGACATTACACAAATAACTGAGAATAATCAGCAACTGGGTGAGTTTTTTGGAGGCCAAATAAAAATCATTGTTGGTAATGGGAGAAGAATTCAGTTCTGGCATGATGCCTGGTTGAGTTCTAGAGACTTGAAATCTGAATTTCCTAGATTATTCAGCCTATCCACAGAGAACGAGGAGACTCTTTACCAAATCAGTATGAAGAAAAGTCTATCAGGGGGGTGGCAGCTCCAGTTTAGAAGGAATCTATTAGCTTGGGAAGAGGAGAAGCTGCAGAGGCTAAGTGGTCTGCTGGTGGTATCCTCAATCCTTAGAGTTGGGCTTGAGGACTCTTGTTCTTGGGCAGCAGAGAGGTCTGGGCAGTTCACAGTCTCTTCTGTGGGGAGGTAGTGGGATACAGCTACAGGGCAAGGTATGGCAGTACCACCAGGGGTGTGGGTGAACTTAGGTCCTCCAAAAATGCAGTTTTTTTGTTGGTTGGCTTGGCGAGGTAGGGTCAAAACCTCAACCTTCCTCCAAATGATTGGGGTCCTTGATGTGGGTGTTAATAAATTGTGTGTGTTCTGTCATACTGTGGAGGAGTCTGTTGATCATGTGCTCCTATACTGTCCTTTGGTTTAGAAGTGTTGGTCTTACATGGTATGTTGGTTGGGTCAGGTCTGGGCTATACCTGGTTCAGTTGCAGGTTTGCTGCATTGGTGGTTTGGTGGTAAGCTCAAGTCATGGATTGGTAAAGTCTGGTAGATCATCCCCTCTGTCGTTTTTTGGTTTGTATGGAAGTTGCAGAATGAATGTTTGTTTAAGGGAGCTCACCCTGATATTCAAGTATTATGCGAAAAGATTAAAGTGCAGATAGCTTTGTGGTCCAAATGACACTTGAAAGTAGATTATTCAGTGCATGACATTTTATCCAATCTCCACCAGATCAAGTTAGCTGTCTGATTTTCTGTTATTGTTTCTTTGGCTTTTGGTATTTTCCATGGTTGGTTTCTTGCCAACTGTTGGGGTGTTGGTTAGCTTCAGTTTTTGGGTCCTCTCTTGTTGTTCACTGAGTGGGATTCAAGTTGCAAACTCTGTACTGTTGTTAGCTCTGTTCTTTCCCCTTTATTGATGTATCCTCATACTTTGTATGCTACACTTCATCAATAAAGTTATCTTTGCTTATAAAAAAAAAACAGAAGAAGTAAACATCAAATCCGGTCTGATGAGAATTGGAGAAAAGGGAGGGAGATCAAAGAGGTAGAAGAATAACCGTAGTCTCCCTCTCTCTTCACAAAAAATTTTAGAGAGGAATTTTTAGGATTTTCCATTATTTTATGATATATATATATATATGGCAATAAATAGGGTGTTTAAATTAATTTATAATTTAATTTGTTAAATATATAATTGTGTGTGTATATATATGTACATGTTCAATTTCAAATGTTATTAAAAAATAAATTGGATTAAAATTAAAAATTAGATTAAGGTACTTTTACGATTTAATTGTTATATATACATATTTAATTTAAAATGTTATTAAATAAAACAATTTTATGTTAATAAATTAGTGTGTTTAGTTTAATTTATGATTTAGTTTGTTAAATATATCTATATATGTACATGTTTCTGTTAAAATATTATTAAATAAAAATTGGGTCAGGAATTTAATTAAAAAATAGATTAAAGTAATTTGATGATAATAAATTAAGGTGTTTAAATTAATTTATGGTTTAATTTATTTTATACATATATATATATATATATATATATGTACGTTTAATTTAAAATGTTATTAAATAAGAAATTAGGTCAAAAATTAGACTAAGATAATTCTATGGTAATAAATTAGGATTTTTCGGCTAATTTAATTTAATTTGTTAAATATGAGATTAAGATAGAAAATTATATATATTAGGAAAGAGAATATGGCATTAGAGTATTTTGGTAATTTCGTCACTAATATTAACAAAGTTTGCTTTGCGTTTTAGTCTAAAACCATAAAGGGTTCTCTACCTATATTTGAACTATAGGATGATAAAGTACTCCGAGGCAAAATTATAAGGGGGTAAAGTGAATTTTGCCCTTTTAAATATTTTATGGCCAATGGATTTGTTTCTCACCAAAACACATTATTTTTAGTGAGAAATAAAACAGGTAAAAGAAGAGAGCTCTCTTGCTCACAATTTCTTATTATTTTCACCATTTCTTACATATTATGAAGCATGGGCATTTTGACAAATATATCGTATTCGTACCGGGTACTTACTGTGTACTGGTATTTTGTATGATAGTTTTGTATACGTATCGATGCATAAAACATGTATCCAAATTTTTTCTTCTTAATTTTTGGTATATCCAGTATATACTCAAACCGTACCGTATCTCAGTCGAAATAGTAATACAAAGATAAAATTAATTTCATTACACTTTTTATTTTATTTTTTATTTTTATACTTCTGATGGTTTAAAAATGAAACTATAGTTTGTAAGTTTTCTAATCTAATGACATTTAATTTTAGTTTATACCTTTACTTTTGACACTAAATATGAATTATAGGCTGGATTTTAACATATTAAACCATTCAACTAATTTTTACATTATTCTAATTTAAAAATGAATATTTTTTTTGCAAATGTATCCAATTGTATCTATATTGTACTTTTTTTAAAAATTTTACCGTATCGATGTACTCATATCGTACCAGTACTTATAGCCGTACAAATGTTTCATAACTTACATTTATACCTTGAACATAAAAAAAAAAAAATAAATAAAAATTCTATCAATTAACCGCATTCAAATTGTGTGTAAAAGGCTCACATTAATCCAATTGTAAGTTAACGCTAAGTAATTAAAGCCATGCTATTACTCAATCAATATTAACCGATTTTGAAGAAGTTAGGGGAACTCTACTAGCCTCGAGCTGGTGAATAATGGGGTCACGTTATTGATGTTGGTTCTATTGTAGGGGCCCCTACTAGACTTTTAAAATAATAATAATAATAATAATAATAATAATAATAATAACTTTAAAAAAAAAAAAACCAAATTGACATATTGCCTTTGTATAAGAAAAATATTAACCACTCTTCAATGGTTCACTACAAGAAATTAAGGTAATTGAGACAAATATTTAGAGACAAAAATAATTTGTCTGCAAAAATTATACTTTTAAAGACAAAATGAATGAATTTAAAAAAAAAAAAATTTAATCATGTTATTACTTTTTTAGACAAACTTATTTAGTTGTAAAAAGATCAATCATTTTTACCTACAATCTTAATTAGTCTCTAATAAACCCAAACCATATATCATTTTATTTTATATATTGATTTTCGAACTCACAAAAAAAAAAAAAAAAAAAAAGCCCAAAACATGCAGGTTCTATTTCATCACTCACACTCACTCACACTCTCTCTCAAATCCCTAATTTCTTTTTCTCTCGCAAATGCAAGTTGATTGCTTCTGATATCGGCAACAATTTCATCCCCGAGGAGTCTTATAGCATCTCTCTCCACTGTGATTTCAGCGTCCAGGTTCGATCGATTAATCGATTTCAGTCTCATAGATTTGGTTTTTGATCTATTGTTCGTATTTATTCTTCGAAAATGCTTATTTATCGGTGTAATGTTTGTGTTGATGATTTCACTTCGTTGTGCTGGTTCGAATACATGATCGCTGAAATGTAGTATTAATTTTGGTGCTGTGATTTGATGATTCTGTTAATTTTGGTGTTGATTTGATGATTTATGAGGTGCTGGTTCGAATACTACTAGTTGTTATTCTGTTAATTTTGGTGCTGAGATTTGAAATGTAGTATTAATTTTGGTGCTGAGATTTGATGATTCTGAGATTTGATGATTCTGTTAATTTCGGCAAACTTGAGAGACGCCTCTAGGTGAAATAGTTCTTGATGTTTCCTTACAGATACTTCTGCTACTAATTGAGAGTCAATGTGTTCAACATTTGGCAGGCAACATTCTTGTGGCCATCTCTGATTACATTGTTGCATCTGTATGTGAAAATTTGCTAACTGTCTGTTTACAAATGTGATGGCTATTGGTAACTCCCTATTCAGACATATTGATTCTTATTTTGGAAATGTGTATTAGTACGATATGTTTGTAATCTGAAACTATGTAGTGGTTTCAGAATTTCTGTGATTTTGTTGTATTCATGTTATTTGCTTGGATGGAGTATATTTCATATCTATATATAATGTTTGCATATGTAAATTCATGGAACTAGCCCAACCACGCTATGTGTTGTTGGAAATTTTTAGTTTGTCCTAGGATGTGCTTTTGTCTAATCAAATGTTGTGAGAGAACTTTAATCATGCAAAATTGAAGAGTCAATATAGAATTCATGCCACATACATAATAAGCACATGTATATAGAAATAGAATGTGTGAGGTTGCCTTTGTTTGAGTTTTGAAGAAACTTCTTGACAAAGAAAATTCCTAAGCAAATTAGCATTAGACTATCTAGATGAATTTTTTGCTCTAGCTTTTAATTTCCACATAGCTATATAATATGCACAATTATTATTTATTTATTTATTTTTTTCTCTTTTTATCATGGACAATGAATTGTAACCATTTTAGTGGCCCCAAGTCACCATTAGGCCATGAAATCAATTATTGGATATCCATCTTTAGTTAACTTGATTTTGATTTGTGCTGTACAGACCTACATGTTTAAATATGATAGTGTTCACGGCCAATGGAAAAAGAATGAGCTTAAGGTTAAGGATTCCAAGACCCTTCTCTTTGGTGACAAACCTGTCGCTGTCTTTGGTTCGAGGTATAAACTGGTTCTCCATCTTTATATTTCAATTTTTTAAAGATCACATCCTTTGATTATTGATTATATTTTCTTTGCTTGTTATTTAGAAACCCAGAGGATATTCTGTGGGGTGAGGTTGGAGCTGAATATGTTGTCGAGTCCATGGGAGTTTTTACTGACAAGGACAAAGCTGCTGTACATTTGAAGGTTTGCCTTAATTTGCTGCTCTCTTAATATGCATTTTGGCTCATGCACACATACTTGAATGATATTGTTGGTGAAATTCATCTGTATTGATGTCTGATAAATAACTTATTCATGAAAGTGTTTCACATTGAATTTGTTTTCATGTTTGGCTACATTGACCTTAGTTATTATTATTATTATATTCATAATCTAATCTTGTAATGGCTTCATATAATACTTGTTCTGGTGCAATCTCCTGCACATAAATCTGAATGTTCTTTGCATATTATGCTCAGTTGGACAGGGTTGAGGGTCATTTTTCAAATTTTATTTATTTATTTTGTTGGTTTGTTGATGTTAATCAGTATTGCCCCATTTTTTGTTTGATTACCAGGATGGCGCAAAGAAGGTTGTCACTTCTGCTCCGAGTAAGGATGCTCCAATTTTTGTTATGGGTGTCAATGAGATATTGATATTGTTTCCAACGCTAGTTGCACTCCATTGGCGAAGGTTGCTTTGTACTCGGTTGCAGTGGATTAGCTGAGGTTTTAGTTAACTGATTACAAGTTTATTATGTTATTTGTTCCATTGTTGAGTGAACTTTCTCTGACAAAATGAGAGGTTATTTGTTGGAAAGCATAAATGTTTATCAAAAAATTTGTGTAGAATAGTAAGTTCATTATTTAACAATTGATTATCTGATTTCTCAATTCTATGGAAGGTGGTCTTTTTACAATGGATTAACTGAGTTTTTGGTTGAGTGATTACAGGTTTTATTATTTCATTTGTTCCTAGGTTTGATTGAACTTTCTCTGACAAAATTATAAGGGAGTGGTTTAGTTTTTTGGAAAGCATGAATGTTTATCAGGAACAAATGCTTAGAATCTTAGCTTGTGATGCTTCTATACAGTCTAATAACTTGTTGCTTCACAATAACATTCACTCTCCAGGTCATATCAGCATCATTGGAGAAAGGAGTTCGAGAAGGCAGGATCTTGCTACATGATTGGCTTGTAATCGTCACAGCTCAGTATAATGATGCTTGTAAAGTTGTTCAGTATGAGCATGGAAATTCAACAACTTCTCACATTGATGTCGCATTCTCGCAATGCCCACAACTGCAGCCTTTACTTCGCTTAGTTTTTACTTTGCTTCATAATCCTCTTCTCCGTTTCCATGAGAAGGAGATCACCCTGACTACCGGATATACCTGCAATGCCTTTTCAGGTAAATGATGTTTGCATGGTTATTAGCCTGGAATAGTGTTGCGACATTAAAAACATACAAGTTGTGATCAGTTTTAACTAATAGCATATCAAATAAGTATTTTGATTATTGAAAGCAGCTTTCCATGTGAGATTCTGGTTTCTTTGTTTATTCTGCCAGGAATTTGGTATAATTGTGTTTAGATGAATTTAGCTTGTATTACAGGCTCATGTTCTCCTGCATATCATTCGCTTATCAAATCAGGGCCAGCCTTGTCCTATAAAGCATTGAGAAAATGATCATATGGTGTTTATGCCTTCTATTGCTGATCTTGAAGCTCATATTGCTGAATCTTACAAGATCGTCTCAGCTTTATATGGGCCTTTTAAGAGCAAAGCTACAGAAGAGGTAGGATAGATCAACATGGTTTCCTTCATATTTAAACAGTATTGAATAAGTTACATAAAACATGTAGGCTTGCCTTGCCATCTTACCTTGAGTGCTACCTCTATTTTTGCTTAATTCCTTATGATTGACTATGAATTATAAAAACAAATTGAGAATCAGGAAGATAAGATGCATAATTGTTCATTTTGAGATGTTTATCTGTGCTACTTCTATATACTAGTAATCTATTTGTGATCAAGTTTGCATAATCTGAAATATGGGACACTGACCTTTCATAGCGCTAAATTGGTGATGAAAATTATTATTGTTTCTTTCACTTTATGTTAATCCCACACTAATATAAAAAATGACAAAGTGAACTTTTAAGACATTAAACTGTTGGGGCAGATTGTTAAACATAACTTAGTGAGAGTCAAGAGACCAATGTTGAATGGAAGCAAATTAAACAGTGTTGAGCTCAACTATGAACCTTGCAAGGTAACCATTCTTCATCTTGTTTTCACAACATCAATGTAAACTGTGTCTATCTTTGAGTAATTATTTTCAAATTTTTGTAGCAAATTGATTTAGTTTAATTTGTGTTAATTCTTGAATATTGATAGTGAATTTTGGGCGGCTTTGTGTACTAAGATTTATGTGTGATTGCTACAGATATTACAATTGGCACATTAAATTGCAATCTATTAAATTAATCTGTTATTGGATAATTTTTAATTGGTAATCTATTTGAGAGTTTGGACTATTCTATGCAGGTCCTGCAAGCTTGCGTCGATTTGAACCTTGGGAGCTCTCTGCTAGATTTTGAATGCCATTGAAAAGAAGATGCGATGAGTTGAGTGTTTTTGTTATGTAGGTAGATATAACTCCAATTACAATCTGTTCATTGAATAGTTGAATGCTACACAAACAATGCTTATGCACTAGCCTTATAAATTGGAAATGATACTTTTAAATCTCTGTCAGTTTATAATATACAATCAAGATATTACATACTAATGAATCAGAGTATGGTATTTGTTTGTTATTGAAATATCTTTTAATTAAGCCTCTTTGAATGTGATGAGCATTTTTTTTTTTTTTTTTTTTTTTTTTGTGTAGTTGAATTTTAATTTGGAGATGAATAGATGGTTTGGTGATATGTTTGATATTTTCTGTTTGGTTGTTGATAAATCAAGAAAGAAATATAAATTGATGTTCATACTAGTATTTTTAGAGTAATTGTTAAAAAAAAAAAAAAAAATCAAAATCAAACTTTTAGAGACTAATTTAGTTGTGTCAAAAAAAATTATAATATAACACCACTGTCATTTGTCTCAAAATTAAAACTTTTAGAGATTACTTTCATTTGTCTTAAAAACTAAACTTTTAGAGACTAATTTCTGTTATCTCAAAAATTAATTTTTTTGTCTACATAACTATTTCTTTTGCTCTGGACTATAATTAGACTTTTAGAGACAAATTTTGGTTGTCTCAAAATTAAAACTTTTTGCAACCATATATTTTTGTTTCTAAAAGTCTATTTATAGTGACAAATGTAAAATTTTGTTTCTAAAAGTCATTTTTTCACTTTTCCAGACGGGCCATTTGGGACAAACTTCACGACGGAGGAAATTAGTTGGCTAAAGTTTTTCTCAACAAATATTTTACTTTTTGGGACGGAATAAATTTGTCCCTAAAAAGTTGATTTCTTGTAGTGGTTGGTGATGAATAACCTCAGTATATATGTGTGGGGACATATTTTTAGAATGTCCATGTGGTCGAAGTGGTTAGTTGAGGTGTCACGTGGACGAACGGTGATGCCGAGGTTATTGAGATATTTTCGAGATATGGTACGGTAACATCAGAATTCGGGATATTCAGTAGGGAACAAGAATCCTAGATAAGTGGAGGCGTTTAGTTTGGATAGAGATGAGACTCTTAAAAGGATTATTCTTTTCTAGCTAAGAGTTCGAGATAAGTGTTATACTTGAGTCCTATGAAATGATACTTGTAGGGGACAAGGGCATTGTATATTATAAACGTAAGGCACCCCATGGGTTCAAAGTATGCTTTTACGTGTACACTGTTAATTGAGTTGTTATCTTTAAGAGATAAGTCAATTGATTTGATTGTCAGAGTACCTTGAGTGGACGAGCCACTATAGTATTCTCATGTTCTTCTATAGAGATGTTTGGTTTAATCTATTCTGCCGCGTGCTTTCTAACTAAGTTTCCTGTTTGGTTGTAAGGTCAGAAATTAACACACAATATGTATAAATTATATAAATATATGAAAAGTATATACATATTAAAAGATGTTAGAAATTGGGCGCCCATGTGGCATTACCCTTTGAACCTTTTAATCTAAACCTTTTGAACCTTATCCATGTAAGTTTGACTTTGAATTCAAAACTTATTTAGATAACCATTCAGGATATCTATATCTATCATATCAATAGATATGGATAGATAGATAGATAGATATTGGTTATTATATATTTGATTATATACATCTGATATGATGGGAATAATATATCGATATCAGATACGTTATGTGGTTTTTACCCATAACCTTTTTTCCCAGACTCTTTCTCTGACTCTCTCTCTAACTCTCTCCCATATGAGAACGATCCAGATTCTGCACTGTGACTTGTGTGGGTGATACTCCTTTTGTAGTATCACACCACTGTTGGGTTGGTTGTTCATATCCTGGAAGCACGTGATTTACCGACGAGATTTTTCGCTTCAGGCTTTACTAAAAGGTATGACTATGAAATTTTTTCTGCTGCGTCATAATACTTTATGATTTACATTGGTATCAGAGCCAATATGAGTATTTTTGTGTTTTTTTTATGCATTAAAATATGTATATATTTTTATATAAATATATATACATGATATATGCATGAATATTAATAAAGGAGGAAGATGTCCACTCTCATTAGATTAAAAGCGTAAAATACCTTATTTTTATGTTCATTAAATCTCATTTTTAATGCCATAAATGTATTTATTTTGAAAAATGGAGTCTGGCAGTATCGAAATTGGACCAGAAAACATCGTGGAAGGCAGAGCGTGGGCCTCACGCGCCATCTGATGCCGTCAGCAGCTTCCACGCGCTGCCATGTGCTTCCACGCGCCAAGCGCACAATACACGCGCTATCACGCGCGCGCCGTGCGCGCTGCGCACGCTCGTACCGTGCGCTGAGCAGCGTGCTGAGCCGCCTTCTGAGCCACGCGCTGAGCCACGCCATTTTTCCTCCGCGGCTTGGCTGGCTTGGCTGCTGGTACTAAGGCGTTGTTTGTTTTGTTTTAAATTCTGAATCGCGTTAAATGGTCATAATTAATTCGTTATAGCTTTGTTTTAAGCGTGGTTGGTACCGTTAGACTCATAATTAAATTTTTTATCTTCTGTAAAATTTTCAAAATTTTATGAAAATAAAAAGTATTTTTCCTGAAATAATAATTCATTATTTTGTTTTAAAATGCATCTGGTGTTGCATGATTAAGTTTCTGGGGCTGAATTTTTTATTGTAGACTATTGTTGTAGTTTACTATTTACTGGTATAGTTATTGAATTTTACCAGATTCTGGAATATTTTTTCTAATTTTATGTGTGTTTATTAGTTATTTAAAATTTCAGAAAATACCAAAAAATTTCAGAAAATTTCAGAAGTGATATACTTTCTGTTATGGCATAATTTGAATATTAAATACAACATATTGTTGTTTTTTGCCTAGAGTTTCTAATATGTTGTAATTAGAATAGCATGATTAATTGTTATTTGTTTAAATTCCATTATTAATTGTGACATAGCATGAGTTGGTTGTGAATCTAAATTATGATGCTATTGTATGGAATTAGAATTTTTTACCATGCTTTTAGATATGCCATAGTCAGTGGGAGGTTATTCGGTTGAGAGAAATCTTTGTAGATTAACTCCCGAAAACCAATATTTTGCGCATAAATCAAATTAAAATTTGGATAATTGTCACATTTGGAGCAAGAGATGATTACGAGCATAGCGGATTTTCGATCTTGCAACTTGTGTAATATTGTCACTATTTAATTTAGATTTTTGTGGCAAAATTATACTTTGCTAATCAAATTAATCCCAATGCGAATTTCTCTCTAAATTGACTTAGTTTATGGAAGTTAATTTGGTTGACCTAGACTTAGTAGAGATGTTCAAATGTGAACAATGTATTCTTTAGATGAGCAAAAGTCTTGGAGACTTTAGGTCAGACCTTAATTGAGCCAAAGTAAGGAAACATGACTCAAAGTCGCCCTGGTTTTGTTGCCTTGTTTGGCACAACAAAATTTGATGTGTGTGCTATGGTTAGCGGCACACTACGTAGTTTTGATTTGCGAGTTTTTGAGTTATGAAATTAGTAAGCCCTCAATGGATCTGTATATGATCTTGACTATTGAGCTGCGTGGATTGACTTTGTAATTTGACTTGTAAATAATGTTACATCATTGGATGAAGTAACATTCAAGAGTCACGTCATCCAAGAAATGCGAACTTAAATAAATTAGTCATTAAATGTAAGATGAGTAGCCAGTATGAGCAGTGTTTTGCTCTCTACCCAATTATTGGGAGTGGATGGAGCAAAATTTCACGCACTATAATAGTGTGCATTGAAGTATCACTTGAAGTTAAAAGATTAGCGCTTAATAGCAGCAAAATCTATTAACATTAAGTGAAAAGATTAGCGCCAAGTGGCTGCAAAATCTATTAGCATTGCCAACTTGTCTAAGTCTGGACACTTACTGTTTCCACACTTGAGTGTGAGACATGTTGAGGTGCTTCTTTGTATGATTCCTTAGCTAGGCTAACGTTTTTTTTTTTTTTGAATAACGTTTACCACTAAGCGCAAACGTTGCAGCATAGTAATGAAAAGGTCAAGGCCGACAAGGTTGTTATGACTCTAAGAATTTGACGCATCGTTTGTGAGAGCATTGTGTTGAATAAGACTCTTTAGCCTAATTCGCGCTTAAGTTACTTCAGGAGCTGTCATAGATTGATAGCTTATTCTCTCATTCTTGTGGATAGTAGAATTAATTGCAAGTAACTATGAAGCGAGAAATAGAAATGGCAAAACGAGTATCGTCATCTTTCGACTAGATGCAGTAAAATGTATGGAGAATAAAATTGACTTGAAGGTGCAGGGGATTAGCACTTACTAGTTAAATTTGCGACTTAGGCGCGCTTGATATCTCCATGACATCCTTTTATGATCTAGTGAATATGAATTAGTCGTGAGTCATTACCTAGTTGGGCCTAAACCTTTAAAACTTGTCTTCGAGAACTCACACATTAAGATGATTGGAATTAGTTTATGACATTGGTCATGAACCAGTGGCTTATGATACTTAATCACATTAATGAGATGATGACACAATGGTTTGAGTAGGCCTTCTCGGGCCCATTCGCTTATGACATCCTGCTCTCATGTGAATGTGTAACTTTGTTCGCAATGGGTGCGCACAAGTAATTAGGAAAGCCGTATAAGGTCATTTGTTTTTGCGCATTTGGTCCACTATGATATTTGTGACTAGATATGTGTAAGGGTATGAGTGCTAAGCCTCAATCTCGACACATTTATAGATTACGATACGCATCTGAGTCAAGACTATTTGATCTCCCATAAGTCAAAAGTTTTGAGATGATTTTTGACATTGCACATATGAGGTCGAGATCAATTAGATAAGAGCTTTTGTGCTTTTAGTTTTGACCAAGGTGGCGAGTATCTATTTGAGTTTTTTTTTAGAAAGCTTTGTGAAGAGAAATAGATGCTTAGAAAGTTGATTATTCCTAGTACTCAACAACACAATGGTGTAGTAGAGATAAGGAATTAAATATTGTTAATGTTAGGTGGATAATGACGCAAAATGTTTCCCAATTGGGAATTGCACTAGTTTGTTGCCTATATCCCTAACTAAGTACCCTCCATATCAGATTTTACACTCCATTTGAGTAATGGGTTAGTGGAGAGCCATATATGGGCGATCTGTAACCGTTAAACAGCTGTAGACGTCCCCAAACGTCCCAGGAGGGAATCCCGTTTTGTTCATTTGGGTTCACTACAGTTCAGGACTCAATGTCATGATCCTGTATCTAATCTCGCAAAGTGCAATGCAAGACCGATGAATCATCAAAGAGTCCAAATCCGGTAAATCGTTTTTGAAAACGGATTTTTTGAAAGAAGTGCCAAACATGGACTACTTTGTCAGATACAGAGTCGCCACCTAAATATTTTGTTTTGGGGGAATTTAGGAAACCCTGACTCGTGCCTAAGGCCACGTGTCCGTCATCACCAAAGTTGTCTCGGCTCGGGAACTTGGGTACGATTGGGGAAGGTCACTTCGTGAGCACCCCCGCTCGCCCGATCAAAGATCGGCCTCTACTAACCATGATATCAAGTTTTGAAAACATTATGTGTTCTTATTCCGGTTATTAGCCTAGAATTACTATGTGATGCGCACAGCATACATGTATAGACTGGGTCGTCTGAATTGGAACAAAGCATCTCATGTTCGTTTTGAAAAACGGTTTGAAGGTGCTACTCGCAAGTAGGCTAAGACGTGGATTTTGCTACCCTCGGGTGGGCTTAGAAAACATGATTTTGACACTCTCAAGTGGGCTTAAAACTTTCAATTGGTGAATTGCTCCAATTCAAATAACCCAACCTTCACCCACAGGCATTCAGGCAGTTATATCACATAAGCAAATAGTCTCATGGTAAGCATGTTATCATGGCAGTCACTCACACGCATGCAAGGATGCTAAAGCATAAACACTCACTGAGTACTCCAAGCCAAAACAGAAACTAGTTAGTAATCAATGCATGATCTTAGTTCATGTTAAGATGGTTAATGCAACACATGCAAAATGCAACTAAGATAGGCTCGGCTATTCTAAACATGGCATATGAAATGCAACAGATAACATGTATTCAACTTGGAATTGAAATACAATGCAGTTAGTATGATGCGCCGAGCCCGGTGCATGCAAGACAGATGAATGGATGCAAACATGTGAGCATAAGTATGCTAATTGAAACGTGCCCTAAAACTAATCATTATAAGCTGGTAAATAAAATGGAGAAAGACGTGGGGTTGGAAGACATGCATCACACACACACGCACACTTATTACAACATTGCCCTCCTCGGAGGGTCCGAATAAATGATACAGACTGAATAAATAATTACCTACTCTAGCTAATTAAATATTACAAAACCTTAATTAATTAACAAATTAACTAGGAAAGCGAATAAACTAGCATGCAAGCTATAAAATGGACTGCCTCAGCTCTTGTTCCGAATGATAAAAGATGCATGCGTGCTCAGGTCGCTTTGTCGGGAAATTCCTTGCGATGCCCTGATTTGCCTCTGTTTTGCAATTGGTCCTAGAACACTGTACAAAACTTCCAAAGGCTGCTGACTAGTTTTTGCTATTGGATTCTGATTTGCCTTGTAGAGAAGAAGGCCAGCAGCTTCTGGACCAAAATAGTAAGCCTTCAACCTCTGAAAACCAGCTCCAAGGTGCTTAGAGTGATGGTGGAGGTGTTAGGATAGGAGGTGTAGTGCAATGGTGCAAGAACAATGGAGCTTTGGAGCTTGGATGTAGAGAGATAGAGAGAGGTGTATGTATATGCCTTAGCCAAAATTTCTCAACCTTGGCTCTTGAGGGAGAGGCTACCTCTTATAGAAGAGGAGGTCCATAGCTTCTCTAAGAAGTTTGGAGCAAAGAGGCCAAACTTCTAAAGGAAGCTAAACCAAAAGGGTCAAGCTTCTTGAGGAAGCTAGACCAAAGGGGTCAAGCTTCCTCAAGAAGCTCAACAAAAGGTCAAGCTTCTCTTAGAAGCTAAGCAAAAGGGACCAAGCTTCTTTAAGAAGCCAAAACAAGCGGGTCAATCCTCGGAGGATGGGGCAAATGCCTCCCAGCTGGCACAACTGGATAGCACTCAAAGAGACAAAAAAGCAGAAGGCTGGCCGACCAGTTCAAGTGGTCGGCCGACCACTTGCCCTGGTCGGTCGACCAGGGGTCAAAAGGTTCAAGCTGAAATGGTGGTCGGCCAGCCCATATTGGTGGTCTCCCAGGTGAATGCAACTCAATGGTGGTATAGGAGACCAGAAATTGTGGCTCAAAAGTGAGGGAGACCACCTACCTGTCAAGAAAAATCGGCCGACAGGAGAAGAGGTGGTCTCCAAGAGAATTGCTGGTCTCCCACCCCCATACCACCTTCCAAACAATGAAAATAGGATCCATGCCAAAAATGAACCCACACCGATGCAAAACGAGGGTTCGGGGGTCAAAATGCGCGGCCGGTGGCCCCTAAAACTGACTGTTGAGCATCGAAGGTGGCGTGCGATCACGAAGGTGGTCTCCCGGGTCACAGTGTCCCTCTAGAGAGAGGAAACAAGGTGTTTGCCAAAAACCGGAGCAAACGGAGAAAGTTAGGCGGTCCCGAACCGAGGCGCACGGCCGACGGCTCCGAAAACTAGAAACTGGTCTCCAAACGGGAAAAGCGGCCTACGACCACGAAACGTAGCCTACGGCCACTGAGAGATGGCCTACGAGACCTCTCCCTCCCTTCGAGAAGAGAAAATAGAACCTGGTTCGCAAACCGAGGCAAAGCACAAAAGAGTCCCGAAGTCTGGAGGCAAGGCTCTCAGCCGAGACTCCGTAACCTCAGAACGAGCACAATATGCGCAATCACCGAGCGCTCAATCGATGACGTCTGAGTCTTAAGGTCGGTCAAAAATGGGGTGTCTACAGTTGCCTCTCTTTGACAAAACTCGGAAGTCATACGTGACGGGAGTGAATGTCAAAGCCTAGAGACGACCCATTTTTGACAAGGCCGAAGACTTAGACAACCAGGCGAGATAAACAAAGAGATGTGCCCGCAGGCGTGCCCGCAGGCAGGGGCAAAATGCAAAACGACGTGCACAAAGCCGAACGTAACTCACGATTATGCAAAGCAGCAAGCTGTAATGAAGCAAATATTTACAATAAATGCAACAGTTTTAAGCAAGAATGCAATGCAAATCAAACTACATTTCATGCAGCAAGGATCATGTAAATAAAGCTGTAACGAAGCAAATATTCACAATAAATGCGACAGTTTTAAGCAAGAAGGCAAATCAAACTACATTTCATGCAGTTATGATGTAAGAGGATTATGCAATCTTAGCGAGCATGTGCGATAGATACACAAAAGTGAAGAGAGTGTGATGGATACACTATATGAATAAAGTGTGATTGATACACTAAGTGAAGCAAAGTGTGATAGATACACAAAGCGAAACGAGTGTGATGGATACATTAAGCAAATACGTGATAGATACACTAAGCGAACGTGTGTGATGGATACACAAAGTGAACGCTTCATAGATACACAAAGTGAGCATAGTGTGATAGATACACAAAGCGAAGCGAGTGTGATGGACACACTATATGAAGCAAAGTGTGATAGACACTAAAAGTGAACACAAAGTGTGATAGATGCACTATGTGAAGCAAAGTATGATGGATACACAAAAAGTGAATACAAAGTGTGATAGATGCACTAAGTGAACAGAGTGCGATTGATACACTAAAAGCGAACACAAAGTGTGATAGATGCACTAAGTGAATAGAGTGTGATTGATACACTAAAAGCGAACACAAAGTGTGATAGATGCACTATGTGAACAGAGTGTGATTGATACACTAAAAGCGAACAAAAAGTGTGATAGATGCACTAAGTGAACAGAGTGTTATTGATACACTAAAAGCGAACACAAAATGTGATAGATGCACTAAGTGAACAGAGTGTGATTGATACACTAAAAGCGAACACAAAGTGTGATAGATGCACTAAGTGAACAGAGTGTGATTGATACACTAAAAGAGAATGAAGTGTGATGGATACACTAAAGTAAATGAAATGAATATGTCCATGATAGATACACGAAATGAGGATGTGTGTGATAGATACAGAAAATGAGAATATGTGTGATAGATACAGAAAATGAAAGAAGTGTGATTGATACACTAAGTGAAGAGAGTGTGATTGATACACTAAATAAATGAAGTGTGATTGATACACTAAGCGAATGAAGAAAGTGTGATAGATACACTAAGGGTGAATGAGGTGTGATTGATACACTAAATAAATGAAGTGTGATTGATACACTAACTGAATGAAGTGTGATTGATACACTAAATAAATGATCTCAAACGGAACTTCTTTGAATGAACCGTACATACAATATCGTGCATGAATGAGAAAGAAACTTGAGAGGTACAATGCAATACAATGCATGATGCAATAAACAAGCATAGCGGCGCTTTAGAAAGCACCTCATGGGGTGAATGGCAATGAACCACTCTACTCTGACGGGGATCTCCCCTCGTGCTTTTCGAACACTTACCTTCAACTGACAGTACAAAGGCTCTGAAATGTTGACAAGGGTTCTTCACGTAGAACACTTTGGATGCTGCATTTCTTCCTGATCATATTCACAACTTTCCCTATTCTCTAACGGGGTGACAGACTATGTTGGTTCAGTATCCAGAATTGAGGTACATACAAGCTATCTCAACCTATGGGGCTTCCATGCAGATTTCAAGCCGAGGACACGCCTCTGGGTATTTAAACCAGACTTTAGTCTCGGAAATCCCGAACCTTTGCGTTCTAGGCAACAGCCATTCGAACTCTAGTTTCTACCGTCGCAGTTGG
Organism: Camellia japonica; assembly: GCA_030407325.1. Lineage (NCBI taxonomy): Eukaryota > Viridiplantae > Streptophyta > Magnoliopsida > Ericales > Theaceae > Camellia > Camellia japonica. The sequence goes on from JAPPVO010000029.1 coordinate 54,913,602, forward strand.
TCTCCTAGGAACTCATTGCGAACACAGCCAAGATGCCTCTGGCAGGGAATGGTACTCAGGGAGAGCATTTTTGATCGCCATTCTGGCTTGAAGCAGACTTGATCTTGATCTTGAGGTAGAGGCACACTCATACTTCGGAACATTGGCAAGACCTGAAGAGGTACACACGAAATGTAATCTCAGAACTTACTAAAGTTGAAACAAACTCAGATACCCAACATTTTCCCTATTTTCTTTTGCTTTGCAGTCTGGAACCTATATAGCTTCAGATAGGTCCTGGTTTTACTGTTCTCATGTGACCTGGGTTGAACCCTGCAGTTTTATGAAAGAACAGATCCTGTTTTGCACAAATGTAGAGAATGGCACAGCACTCGGAGCGCAAAATGATTTTATTTTTGAAATTGAGAGATGAGTTCTTGACCGGGGTATTGAGCCTACGACTGAACATAGCGCACTACGACTCAACAACGGAAAACAAAAGGTAAACAACCTAAACACATCGAGTAACACTTGAAACGACTCGAAACAAGAAACGAGATAAAACAAAAAGACACGACACTCAGACGTGCACAGGGAGCCTGTTTCTCTGGGTATTATTTCCCACCCTTTCTCATTTGTGATTCTCATATCACTCGGCCCTCAAGCTCGGTTTTTCTCTCAAAACCCTTTCCTCGCTTTTCCTCTCAGCGCACATCTCTTTATTCTTTAATCTCTCATTTTTCATCCCTCTCCAGGGTGGTTGATGGATAAACAGGAAGTTGCGGGCTCTTGCCCCTAGCATTCTGCTAGATTCTTTTTCTTCTGCCCACAACAGTGAACTTTCCCGCAGAGGGGTTGCACTAGAACTAGGTGTGTAGTAAATCTGCAGCTGATATCGGTTGACGATGTTCTACTGGGGAGTTTGGACATGATCAAATGTGTCCAGACGAGGGAGTGGAATATCTTGATCCATTCCAGTTCATGCTTCGCACTTGGCTTGATACCTCGTTGCTTGGAGGATGTTGAGAGCTTTCAGCCCTTTTCTGTTAGCTTCCGCTATACCCTTCTTGGCGAATAGGGTGCCCTTTCCGGCAAGTATGGTGCCCTTTCTGGCAAATGCATTGACAACGGGGGAAAGACAGGAAGCCTGACTCAACTATGCCCCTAGTTCATTATTTTGACCATTTTTTGTTTTTTGGCTTCTACTTAAAACAATTTTAACCAAAATGAGAGTTAGATTAACACGCTTGCTCGATTTTCTAATTTGAAATCATGCGAGTTAGGTTATGAGCACTGAGAAATTTTCTTTTTTGGGTCTAAGAAATGGTCCAATTTTGGAAAAGTGGAATAATTTTCGAGAGAATTAGTCAACCTCAGTAAAAATTCTCAAAACTACTTTTGCAAACGGCCACTGCTCAACGAGCACGGAACCTACTCTCGAGATGCACAACCTCAGATCCGAAGGAGAATTGCCCCTTGTCGGAACGGCACTGCATGGCAACGGAAAGTTGCCCCTTGTTTGAATGGCACCGCAGCACGCTGTATGGCAACGGAAAGTTGCCCCTTGTCTGAATAGCGCCGCAGCACATGGCAACCAATCCTTACAGTGACAATTACAACCAAATTCTCGGATACAGAGAAGACAAAGATGACCAGAACCATCACATGGACACAGTCAAATTTGAAGTGTTTTACGGCTGGACTTCAAAATAAAGTTGCCTACGTATCCTAAAGATGAGAATCAAGTCTTACGTAGTTCGGGGTTAAGGTACACTCGTGTATTTAACCTCTCCTTTTGCGCTCTAACTTTTGCCAAGGCCGCCCTTCTGGGTTTTCAACCTTGCGAGCTCTGTTCTTCTTTTCTTTTCATTTCTTTTCTTCTTTTTTCATCTTTTCTTTTTATTTTCTTCATTTTTCTTCTTTTCTTTTCTTCATTCTTTGCATTTTTCTTTTGTTCTTTTTTTTTTGTGCTTTTTCTTCTTTTTCTTGCTCTAACTTTTGCCTAGGTCGCCCTTTCGGGTTTTCAGCCCAGCGAGCCTCTCAAGGGTAAAAGTGTAGCTTTGTCCATGTCCAATGTTTTTGAGATCCTAAAGTCATCTGAATCCAGGAGAATGGTTGCTGTTTGCTGACGATGCAGGATCCATCCAAAGGGGGATTGAATCTGCCCCTAGTGTTGTGGGTAGGAACTCAGTTATCCTTCAGCAATACTTTCTTCTTTCCTTCCTTCTGGGATTTGGCATTCTTGCCGATCTTTGTTAGCTTGAGAAACATCCCAATTTTTTTACTCTTCGAGCACATCTGACATCTTTGCCCCTAGTTCGAGGGCTTTTGATCTAGCTTCGCAAGCTTCCTTTTGATTATTTCTGACCTCCTTGCCCCTAGTTCATGGGCTGCTTCAAATCTGGCCACACAGGCCTCACATTGTAGTTGACCGTTGAACATTCTGAATTTCAAGTTCAAGGTTTGAAAGTGAGGGGTCGAGTCTCGGGGCTGAGAGCGATCCTAAGCTGCACAATCTCAAGAGCGATTCCACACAAATCTTCGCAGGACTGCGCAAAACATTTTTTGAAATCTTTTAAGAAAACGACTAATCGCTCGTGCTGAAGATAGTGTGGAACCAATCTGGATCAAGCCAGAGTCCTTCTCAGTACTCACATTAACAAACATGATCTCATTCATTAAGGGCTTAGCACGCCTCTCTTTCTCTCAGTTAATCAAATTTTGCAGATCCCGAGCAATTCCTTCCTCTTCGTTTTCATCACAATGTTCAAAAAGTTTTGAAAAACTTAGGTCAATATAATGAGTTCGAGGAACAGAAAAATAGGCGAAAAGTACTGCCATTTCATTCAAACTTTCTGGCACAACTGGCACAAGGCAGAAGCAAGCACAAAAACATGAAAGACCACTGTTGTTCATTCAAATCTGTTGGCATTACTGGCTCTAAGGCGGAAACAGACTCAAAAGAAAACGAAAAGACAAACACAAAACAAGCAAGTGATGTCCAAGGTAACACCCCCGAAATCACCCGACTTCAACAAAACAGGACTGACTCGGTACAACCAGACAGACCTTACTGACTTAACATGAAAAGACTGACACAATACAAAACGACAAGACTGACCTAATACCCAAGTCAGAAAGCACAAAAGCTAGCACTCGCAAATGCTGAAAACAATGCGTGCCATTCCCACGTCTGGAGTAAATCGAGCGCCACCCGCAGCTGGTTCATCCCCCGATCATATGGTCACATTATCCCCCAAGTTCACCGATCCAGCGCCGATAGACTTTGCAGGACCTAACGCGACGATGACCTTTTTATCAATCAGATCTTGTATTTCATGGTGAAGACGAAGACACATGTCAGTGTCATGGCCAGCTTGTTGATGAAAGACACAGTACTTCGCCGGGTTGTGGGAGAGAGGAAGTTTATTCAGTAATGGCCGCGGCTCTAGGGGCTTTAGATGCCCCTTTTCGATCAGGACCCTCCGGGCTGTTAACAGAGACATGTCTAGTGGGGTGAACACCCTTTGGCCCCGAGGTGGGTATTTGGCAGGTTGTGAGCTGGTTGTGTTGGATGTACCGGCGAAGGGGTCGGTAGGTGCTGACTTTTGATGATCTCTTCCGAGTGTAGGATTGGAGCTGAAAGGGGTGTTTCTGGTACAGCATCTCTTGTCTCGGCTTGCCCTTTAATTTAGACTGCCCCTAACTTGAGTGGCAAAAGTATTATCCACAATTTTTGCAACCACTGCAAGCACTTGCTGTTTGTTTAGTCCTTCGGCCTTCAAAGCCTCAACAGCCCGTTGAAGGTGTTCATGGGACCAATGCTTGCCCCTACCTTGTTCTTACCACCTGCTTCCCCTTTGCCAAGGGTTTGGCTTTCTTCAAATGCAGCCAGTCCCAAGATTGGGGAGCCTTTTGTCATGAAATTCCCGGTATGTGATGTGGTCGATGAGGGAGCCAATGTCCTGGAGGCCAGATCTGTCACAGTTCTTTAAAGATCTTCAGTCATTCTCATCAACTCAGAAGTAGTGGGCTCATGGGTTTGAGATGATTGGGGTCCAAGTGCATCCATCATGCATAAGTCCATGCTTTCTGGAATGAACACCTTAGGCTTGGATAGATGGGCTGGGGTGATGTATATGCTGGGGTCGAAGGTGGATGGTAGTGTATGGATGAGGTTGAGGTGGGGAGGTGACGAGTCAGTACTAACTTGAGGTCCTTTGGGTGGAGCTAGGGTCTCTTCATCAATAAAATCCTGAATCTTATGACGGAGGCGAATGTAATGGTTCGTATCATGACCATGTTGTTGATGATAGACACAGTATTTAGCTGGGTCATATCTTGGTGAAAGAGGATTTGGAAGGGGTTGGGGTTCTAAGAGTTCTAGGTGCCCTTCTTCTCGCAGCCTTTTCAAAGCTTAAGAGAGACTCATGTAAAGAGGATGGAATTTTTGGGCTTGGGGCCGATTTGAAGTGGCGGTTTTTTGGCCATTGAGGGAAGTGGTGATAGAGTCTACTTCTGAGCATTTCACAGCTGCACTACCATCAGTAGTAGCATTGGAACTGCGAGCAACATTTCTCTTCAATGACTCATTATCTTCTGCAAAGATCCCTTGTCGGATGGCGTCCTCGATTTGAACCTCCATTCCATGAAGGTCTGGAAAGGTAAACAGTGGTAGTACGATCATTTTCTGCAACAACATGCCATGTAAATTCCGAACAATCATCCTGATCTGATCTTTGTCGGAAGGCTTTGTAGTCATCATTGAGGCCTTTGCTCTCCATCTCGTCACGAACTCTGAGAAACCCTCCTTTGGTTCTTGGCGGGTGACTTCGAGATCACGAGTTGTGACCTCGATCTGTGTGTTGTAGGAGTATTGAGCAATAAAGGCCTCAGCCAGCTCTTCCCAGTTCCGTTTCACAAAGTCTTCCAATTTCACATACCAGATTGCGGCTATCCCAGACATGGTTCGGCCAAAGAGAGACAACTTCTGAGCTGTGGTCAAACCCATTGGCCTCAAGATATCAGAAAACAGGTGGAGGTGCACCCTTGGGTCTCCAGAGCCGTCAAAGCAATCGATATGCGGCATTTTGAATCTGTCCGGCAGCGTCATAGCTGCATCGGTATACCCATCCTCGATGTCCGGGATGGACTTTACTCCCTGAGATTTCTTGAACATCTTTTCAAGCTTGCTCAACTTCAACGCTGTATGGTCTATCTCGAACTCAAAGGGAGAGTCCAGTAGGTTGATTGGTGCTTTAGACAGCTGGGGTAAGATTGTCGGCGGAGCCGGCCCCATCGGAATGTCCGTACCTTCCTGGACATTTGGTGTCTCCCCAGGTGCTGGAGCTCCTGGTGGGGGAGGTGCTTGATGCGAAGCAGATGCTCCGTTTTGCTGTTGCAGCCTGGTGATTAGCTCAGCCTGCTGGGCCATGATCGCAGCCTGTTGTTTGGCAAATTCCGTTTGGCGGGCAGCGTCTTGCTGCATGAGTTTCATACTTTCTTGGAGTTGGCGCACCATCTCCTCCATCCCTACCATACTGCCCTGATCTATCTGGACTACCGGTATGTCTATCTCTGGAGTAAAAGCAGATATCTCAACCCAACTGCACACAGGTGAGATGGATAATGACTTCTGATCCGAAGACTGTTGAACTGATGATCTGTGCCTGACTGGCCTTTTTATCCTTCCTCTGGCGAAGAAACACTAATTTGCCCTTGAACGGAATCTTTGACCTGACAAAGTCTATTGACACCAGTCCAATGAACCTAGGGGATATCGGAGCCTTCTGAAGCTATGGTTCCAAGACTACCTTGCAAAAGAGAAAACAAACAGCACCTCAGCCTGATTTCACCAAAACCAAAATGAGCAAAGCTGAATGACTGTGCCCCCCCTACGGAATTCTGCCACAAGTTCTGCCTGTAAACTGATACCCTCAGGTAAAACTGTTTCCTAAAACACTAATGCTGATGCCCGCAAGCCTGATACCCAGACTTGCAAACTGATACATGCATTTCTGTAGAGACGTACTCTAAAAGCACATAGCAAGCAAGTGAGAGCGAAAACACCTCTATGGAGGGGTAAGGTTTCCCTATCCTATTTTGTCAGGAGCTAGGGTTTCACTACGCACGCAGCAGTTTCAAACAACCTATAATCGGGTAAGCAACCTGTCCTAGCTTTGAATGGTCACTATGGATTCCGAATATGCACTAGGTCGAATGGTCAAAAAGGGTGCCCCGGTAAAAATCGGGGTTTGTGTTCCCGTCGTGGCAGAGCCTGCAACCGGTCAGCCTTATGGCACGCTTCTCGAAGCGAGCCTCCGGCAAACCGTTCAGGAATAGCACACGGCAAATACGGTGTCCTAGACGCACCAATGCACATGCAATGCAAAGAAACACATAAGTGTAATCAAAACAAGATATCATGAGTTCGAGTCAAGTTCTCTAACATCCCCAGCAGAGTCGCCAGAAAATTGTAGACGTCCCCGAACATCCCGGGAGGGAATCCCGTTTTGTTCATTTGGGCTCACTACAGTTCAGGACTCAATGTCACGGTTCTGTATCTAATCTCGCAAAGTGCAATGCAAGACCGATGAATCATCAAAGAGTCCAAATCTGGCAAATCGTTTTTGAAAACAGATTTGTTGAAAAAAGTGCCAAACATGGACTGCTTTGCCAGATACAGAGTCGCCACCTAAATATTTTGTTTTGGGGGAATTTAGGAAACCCTGACTCGTGCCTAAGGCCATGTGTCCGTCATCACCAAAGTTGCCTCGGCTCGGGAACTTGGGTACGATTGGGGAAGGTCACTTCGTGAGCATCCCCGCTCGCCCGATCAAAGATCGGCCTCTACTAACCATGATATCAAGTTTTGAAAACATTATGTGTTCTTATTCCGGTTATTAGCCTAGAATTACTATGTGATGCGCACAACATACAAGTATAGACTGGGTCGCCTGAATTGGAACAAAACATCTCATGTTTGTTTTGAAAAACGGTTTGAAGGTGCTACTTGCAAGTAGGCTAAGACGTGGATTTTGCCACCCTCGGGTGGGCTTAGAAAACATGATTTTGCCACTCTCAAGTGGGCTTAAAACTCTCAATTGGTGAATTGCTCCGATTCAAATAACCCAACCTTCACCCACAGGCATTCAGGTAGTTATATCACATAAGCAAATAGCCTCATGGTAAGCATGCTATCATGGCAGTCACTCACACGCATGCAAGGATGCTAAAGCATAAACACTCACCGAGTACTCCAAGCCAAAACAGAAACTAGTTAGTAATCAATGCATGATCCTAGTTCATGTTAAGATGGCTAATGCAACACATGCAAAATGCAACTAAGATAGGCTCGGCTATTCTAAACATGGCATATGAAATGCAACAGATAACATGTATTCAACTTGGAATTGAAATACAATGCAGTTAGTATGATGTGCCGAGCCCGGTGCATGCAAGACAGATGAATGGATGCAAACATGAGAGCATAAGTATGCTAATTGAAACGTGCCCTAAAACTAACCATTATAAGTTGGTAAATAAAAGGGAGAAAGACGTGGGGTTGGAAGACATGCATCACACACACACGCACACTTATTACAACATTGCCCTCCTCGGAGGGTCCGAATAAATAATACAGACCAAATAAATAATTAACTATAACTAATTAAATATTACAAAACCCTAATTAATTAACAAATTAACTAGGAAAACGAATAAACTAGCATGCAAGCTATAAAATGGACTGCCTCAGCTCTTGTTCCGAATGATGAAAGATGCATGCGTGCTCAGGTCGCTTTGTCGTGAAATTCCTTGCGATGCCCCGATTTGCCTCTGTTTTGCAATTGGTCCTAGAACACTGTACAAAACTTCCGAAGGCTGCTGACTAGTTTTTGCTGCTGGATTCCGATTTGCCTTGTAGAGAAGAAGGCCAGTAGCTTCTAGACCAAAATAGTAAGCCTTCAACCTCTGAAAACCAGCTCCAAGGTGCTTAGAGTGATGGTGGAGGTGTTAGGATAGGAGGTGTAGTGCAATGGTGCAAGAACAATGGAGCTTTGGAGCTTGGATGTAGAGAGATAGAGAGAGGTGTATGTATATGCCTTAGCCAAAATTTCTCAACCTTGGCTCTTGAGGGAGAGGCTCCCTCTTATAGAAGAGGAGGTCCATAGCTTCTCTAAGAAGTTTGGAGCAAAGAGGCCAAGCTTCTAAAGGAAGCTAAACCAAAAAGGTCAAGCTTCTTGAGGAAGCTAGACCAAAGGGGTCAAGCTTCCTCAAGAAGCTCAACAAAAGGTCAAGCTTCTCTTAGAAGCTAAGCAAAAGGGACCAAGCTTCTTTAAGAAGCCAAAACAAGAGGGTCAATCCTCGGAAGATGGGGCAAATGCCTCCCAGCTGGCACAGCTGGATAGCACTCAAAGAGACAAAAAAGCAGAAGGCTGGCCAACCAGTTCAAGTGGTTGGCCGACCACATGCCCTGGTCGACCGACCAGGGGTCAAAAGGTTCAAGCTGAAAAGGTGGTCGGCCAGCCCATATTGGTCGTCTCCCAGGTGAATGCAACTCAATGGTGGTATGGGAGACCAGAAATTGTGGCTCAAAAGTCAGGGAGACCACCTACCTGTCAAGAAAAACCGGCTGGCGGGAGAAGAGGTGGTCTCCAAGAGAATTGCTGGTCTCCCACCCCCGTACCACCTTCCAAACAATGAAAATAGGGTCCATGCCAGAAATGAACCCACACCGATGCAAAACGAGGGTTCGGGGGTCAAAACGTGCGGCCGAAGGCGCCTAAAACTGACTGTTGCGCATCGAAGGTGGCGTGCGACCACGAAGGTGGTCTCCCAGGCCACAGTGTCCCTCTAGAGAGAGGAAACAAAGTGTGTGCCAAAAACCAGAGCAAACGGAGAAAGTTAGGCGGTCCCGAACCAAGGCGCACGACCAACGGCTTCGAAAACCGGAAACTAGTCTCCAAATGGGAAAAGTGGCCTACGACCACGAAACGTAGCCTACAGCCACTGAGAGATGGCCTACGAGACCTCTCCCTCCCTTCGGAAGAGAAAATAGAACCTGGTTCACAAATTGAGGCAAAGCACAAAAGAGTCCCGAAGTCCGCAGGCAAGGCTCTCAGTCGAGACTCCGTAACCTCAGAACGAGCACAATATGCGCAATCACCAAGTGCTCAATCGATGACGTCTAGTCTTAAGGTCAGTCAAAAATGGAGTGTCTACAGCAGCTTATCTTTATTTTACTTCTCATAAGGTTGCGAAGTTAAGACCTAGGGTTCTATAGCGCATTATTGTATGCTATCTTATAAACACATAAGGTCGTGTGGCGCATTATTATATGCGGTCATGTAAACCCTCCGGGTCATGTGCATATAGGTAAGCAGCTCTGTGGTAGTGAAACTAAGTTACATAAAGTTTTCTTAGTAAATGTGACGTGAATAGAGTTTTGGAACTCTATAAGATAGAATTCTAAGCATAGCGCTTTTATGTAGCCTAGTTGAGAATGGAAAGAAATTTCCAATATTCTAGGGATAGTGGGAGCAATGTGCCTACTAATGAATTACTCCATTAGAGAAGAATACTCTACATTTTTAGTTACGTGGTAGCGAATGTGAAAATTTTCCAAGTCATCACTGGGTGATTGAGAAGGAAGCATTCATGATTGCTCCGCAAGATGATAAAGAGCCTAGGATAATGCCAAAGGCTCTAGTCCTCTGTTTTTAGAAAGTGGATCAATGTTGCGTAGTTTAAGACAAAGTCTTTGAGGATTAACCATTTCTATAATTTGGTTGACTTTCTATTATGATGCGAAACTGTTCTAAAGTTATGCGTAATTTGGATAGTCATTGTTGAGGCATAAGGCTCGCTAGATACCGAAAAGTCGCGCCATTAAGGAAAGTGTAGACCATGAGAAGACTTCCTCCTGGGGAGTGAGGTTATTTTGACTTAGGCTATGATTGACATAAGTTCGGAACATTGATTTGTGGACATTGTGACCCAACTTTCTCGTTAGAGAATTGGATAAGTAGATTCGTAGGGATTTACCTTCTGCTTTTAAGGTGAAAAGTTAGTGTAGACGTGCCCTTGGGCTTCACTCTATAGTTCGGACTCCCTTTGGTTGTCGGTTCTTAATCTGAACCAAAGAGTCCAAATCCGGCAAATCGTTTTGAGAAAAAAACAGATTTTCTTGAAAGAAGTGCCAAACATGGACTGCTTTGCCAGATACAGAGTCGCCACATAAATATTTTTTAACGGGGAAATTTAGGAAACCCTGACTCGGTGCCAAAGGCCACGTGTCCGTCATCACCAAAGTTACCTCGGCTCGGGAACTTGGGTACGATTGGGGAAGGTCAGCTATGAGCACCCCCTCTCGCCCGATCCGAAGATCGGCCTCTACTAACCGTGATATTCAATTTTGAAAATGTTTATGTGTTCTTATTCCGATTAATTAGCTAGAATTACTATGTGATGCGCACAGCAAAACAAGTATAGACTAGATCGCCTAATTTGGAACAAAGCATTGTATATCCGTTTGTTTGGAAACGTTTTGAAATTTGCTACTCACAAGTAGGCTAAAATACGGATTTTAATGAGTTGTTCCAACTCAACCAATCCAACCTTCACCCACAGGCATTCAGGCAGTTTAACATGTAAGCATCTAGTCACATGGTAAGCATGCTGTCATGGCAACACTCGCACGCATGCAAGGATGCTAAAGCATAAAATACTTACAGAGTACTCCGTGCCAAAACAAGAACATGTTAGCAATCAGTGCATGATCCAAGTCCATGTTAAGTGCCTAATGCATCGCATAGAAAATGTCACTAGAATAGGCTCGGCTAATCTAAGGATGACATGTGAAATGCACAAGTAGCAGGTATTCAAATTTATTTTGAAATATAATGAAATTAGCATGATGCGCCGAGCCCGGTGTATGCAATACTGACGAATGATGCACGCATGCATAACATGAGGTATACCAAAGTAAACATGCCCTAATACTAACCATTAAAGCAGGTAAGTAAAAGGGAGAAAGAAGTGGGGGTTGGAGGACATACACACACTCACCCACACTTATTACAAATTCGCCCTCGCTCGGAGGGACCGAAAGAATAATACAGACTGAATAAATAATCAACTATTCTAGCTAATTAATTATTACAGACCAACTAAATTAATTAATCTAATTTAAGCAATAAACAGTCCCGGGATGAAGGCTCAATGCAGTGCATGCTCGGCTTTGCCCGGAAATCCACCGACATGCCCAAGATGCCTCTGTTTTCTGCTCTACTCCTCTGAGGTCTGCCAAAGTCTCAGGGTTTGCTATATGGATGCCAGGGAACACCACCGGCTGGGGGAGAACACCACCGACCATGTAGAATGGTCACCGGCCACAACTCTGATCCACAGGCCAAAAATGATGGCCGGTCGGCACTAAATGTAGCCGGCCGGACAAAACTTCCTGCAGAAACTGATTTGACAGCAGCAGAGGACAATACTTGGCATGGCAATGCATTTCAAGCAATATATGCACCAATCACATCCCATATCATGTTTATGACTCAAAGGGACGTGAACCTTGATTCTCGACCATCAATCACGCATTTCCATGCATGATGGCCCAAAGAATCAAGCATGCAACTTCAATCTCAAATGTAATGCAATGCAAATAAACAAGCCAAGGGGCTCAACCTCTATCATGCTCAACTCAATAGGTGTAGCATGCATGCCAATGCAATGCAAGCAAGCATACAAGACATGCAAGGCATGAGATAATGCAACCAACAAGTATGCAAGGCACAATGTGGGTGTTTAAGCATGCGAACAAGCATGTGAGTTCATTCAATCATGCAATTTCAAACATGCAACAACTCGCCAATATGCTACAACATACAAGGAGCATATGCAACAAACAAAGAGATGGACTTAAACATGATTTAGGCAGTCCTAACTAGGCCTAAAACAGTGGCCAAGATGCTAAGGAATGAGGGCCAATTGACACACAAACATGCATGCAAACATGGACCAACATTCAAGCATAAAGAGCAACTCCCAAGCACACTTAAGAGGATGCAAACATGGACAAATGGCATGCGACATAAGCTCTGAAATTATGTTAGAAATGGTGCCATACCAATTAAACAAAGTCAAGCCAAGCATGCAACATGGTCCAAAACTTAAGGCTAACAAGCCAAAATGCAAAGGAGCTATACAATGGAAGCCTTGGTCGACCAAAACAGCCAGAACAGACCTGAAACATGGTAAAACAAACCAAAAGCTTTACAAAGTTAGGCCTAAAACATGCTTGAACAAGGGTTAAAACCTAGATGCATGTTAAGGCAACAAAATGGCATTACAAGGCATGTATGCTAAGCAAGCATGGTGTACCAAAACCAACTAAAAACAGAGGCATATTATGACATAATAAGCACAAAAATCAGTCAAGGCATGGTCAACATACACCTAAACATGGTGCTCACTAAAGAGGCATAAATGGCCCTTTTCAAGGACAATAAGGAGAGGGGGTGGCCCTCTCCTTCCTAGGACCTCAAGGCACCATCCTCACCTCTGAAATCCCTCAAGATTTCAGTGGTGAGGAGGGCCAAACACAATGGTCCCGAAGCTCACACAAAATAGCACAAAACAAGGGCCAAACAAGGCTTAAGAGGGGTCAAACAACCCCAAAGCTTAAAACACTGTTAACAAACTATTTAGAGGCCTCAAAAACAGAACTTTTATGTGTTATATGCAAAGCCAAAAAATAGTTGCAAGGTAGGTAAAAATACAATGCAAAAATGGGGAATAAAGGGACAAGCTTCTTACCCTTGAAGACCTTCTTCACAAATGGTGGACCAGCTACTTCCTTGAGCTTAAACCAGCCCTAAAACTCCAAGAACAGACCTCTGGTTCTTCAAGAACCAAGAAAAGGTGTAACACAATGTGTTTGTGTGCAATAGTAAGCCTAAACACACACTAAACACAAGAGGGAGAGAGATATAGAGCTAGGATATAGACAAACCCTAACCCTAGAACTCAAATCCTAAAATGGCTGTCTAAAAATGTCTAACCCCCTAACAAGAGAGAAGACCTCTCTTTTATAGAGCTTTTTGTCTTGTAAAGCTTACAAGACAAGCTTCTAAAGAGAGAGATCCCTCCATACACGTGTATGGAGGGGAGCCAAATGCATGCAAGCTGTGACAAAATATCTGCAAAAGCAGATCCACAGTAGTCGGCCGGCCAAAGATGCAATTGACCAAAAAAAGATAGCCGGCCGGCCATCTATAGTGTCGGCCGGCCAAACATTTGGCCGGTGGCCACAAAACACAGCCGGTGGCCTCAAGCCCTGGCCGGTGATGGGTGGGGACGGTCTACAAGCCCTACCCTGCCTCTCAAAGGCAAAACACAAGTGTTTGGTGCAAAACCATACACAAAACAGTCGAGTCGAGAGATCCTGAGGCGAGGCACGTTGCCAAGGCTTCCGAGAACTCAAGACGAACACAAACATGGATGATCACCGAGTGTTCAAGCGGTGACGTCCAAGTCTTGAGGACGGTCAAAAATAGGGTGTCTACAGTTGCCCCTCTTTGACAGAACTCGGAAGTCAAAAAGTGACGTGAGTGAATGTCAAAGCCTAGAGACGACCCATTTTTGACAAGGCCGAAGACTTGGACAAACAAAATATAGATGCAGTTGGTTGAACCCGCAGGCTGCCTACGTATCCCTTTGCAAGGAACCAAACCAGCGTAGTTCAGGGGCAGGATGCAAAATGATATGCAGGAAGACTTTAATAATTGGACTTATACGCTACGCGAAGCCGGTTTGGAAGTTGGACTTATACGAAAAAAGGAATTGCACCTTTAGAGGATTTAAAGTCTCCTAGACCAGAGAGGGCACAGGACAGTGCGAGTGATACAAAAATACAATGTGCACAAGAAAGTGCGATGCAGAGTGGATGCACAAAACAGTGCTAAGAAGATGCACAAAATAGTGCTCTACAGGTGCACAAGACAGTGCGATGCAATGCACTAACAAGTACAGGTAAAGTGCGCAAGATAGTGCGATGATAAACTGCACAAAACAGTGCGATGCGCATGAAAGCGCGAGTGTAAACTGCACAAAACAGTGCGATGCAGCTTAGATGCACAAAACAGTGCGATGCGCAAAATAGCGCGATTGTAAACTACACAAAACAGTGCGATTGAGGTGCGCAAAATAGCGCGAATGAATGCAATGCACAAGACAGTGCGATACGCTAAACAGCGCGATTGATTTGAAATGCACAAGACAGTGCGATACGCTAAACAGCGCGATTGATATGCAATGCACAAAATAGTGCGATACGCTAAATAGCGCGATTGATTTGAAATGCACAAAACAGTGCGATACGCTAAACAACGCGATTGATATGCAATGCACAAAATAGTGCGAGTGAGGTACAAAGTGTAAGTGCACAAGACAGTGCGAGTGAATGCATGTTCTATGCAAATGAGGTGCATTTTCTATGCAAGTACGGAGGAGTGCATTTTCTATGCAAAAGATACGAGCATTTTCTATGCAAGAAACAGGGGCATATTCTATGCAATATTGAAAGCAAGCATATTCTATGCAGAATTGAAAGCAAGCATATTCTATGCAGAATTGAAAGCAAGCATATCCCATGCATTAATCATAACGATGCGCGGCACGCATGGAACAGAAGTGTATATGAAAGTACACATTCTATGCAATAGAGAGGCATCAAACATGTACTCTGGTGCCTCTGTTTTACCTCTCAAAAGGCTTTGCAACACACTCAGCTCAAAAGGGGACACCCTGTTTATATTGGCGAGAGGTAACATCTGCATGTGAAACCCTCGGGTGCTGCTTAGACTGTCATTTTGACTTGAAACAGGCTTACACTTGAAGTAGAGGCACGCTCATTCTTCGAAACACTGACAAGGTCTGAAGAGGTACATCCGGAATACAATCTCGGACTTTGCCGAAGTTGAAACACACTAAGATGCTCCAAATTTTGCTCTTTTCTTTTACTTTGCAGTCTGGAACCAATATAGCTTCAGATAGGTCCTAGTTTTGCTGTTCGCATGACCTGGGTTGAACCCTGCGGTTTATGAAAGAAAGAACCTTGTTTTGCACAAATGTGGAGAATAGCACAGCACTCTGAGTACAAAACGATTTATTTTTGAAATTGAGAAAGGAGTTCTTAACCAGGTATTGAGTCTACGACCGAACACAGCGCACCACGACTCAACAAAGGAAAACAAAAGGTAAACAACCTAAACACATCGAGAAACACTCGAAACGACTCAAAACAAGAATCGAGATAAAACAAAAGACACGACACTCAGACGTGCACAGGGAGCCTGTTTCTCCGGGTATGTTTCCCACCCTTTCTCATTTGTGATTCTCACATCACTCTGGCAGTCATTTTCTCACTTTTTCTCTTGTCGCACATCTCTCTATTCTTCACTCTCTCATTTTTTGTCCCTCCCCTGGGTGGTTGATGGATAAACAAGAAGTTGCGGGCTCTTGCCCTTAGCATTCTGCTAGATTCTCTTTCTTCTGCTCACAACAGTGAACTTCCCCCACAGAGGGGTTGTGATGCGGCTGGATGTGCAGCAGATCTGCAATCGACATTGTTTGATGATGCTCTACTGGGGAGTTTGGACGTAATTAGATCTGTCCAGATGAGGGAATGAAATATCCTGCCCCATTCCAGTTTGTGCTTCGCACTTGGCTTGATACCTCGTTGCTTGGAGGGTGATAGAGCTTTTAGCCCTTTTGCGGTTAGTCTCAGTGGTGCCCTTTTCTGGCAAGTATGGTGTCCTTTCTGGAAAGTATTTTGACAAAGAGGAAAAGACAGAACACTTGACTCAACTGTGCCAAAGGTTCATCATTTTGACCATTTTTTGTTTTGGTCTTTCTACTAAAACAATTTTGACCAATATGAGAGTTAGATTAACATGCTTATTCAACTTTTTGATTTTGAAAATCATGCAAGTTAGGTTGTAAGCACTGAAAATTTTTCTTTTTTGGGTTCAAGAAATGGTCCAGTTTTAGAAAATATGGAATAATTTTCGAGAGAATTAGTCAACCTCAGTAAAAATTCTCAAAAACTATTTTTGCAAACGGCTAATGCTCAACAAGCACGGAACCTACTCTCGAGATGTATGACCTTGGACCCATAGCAATGGAAAATTGCCCTTTGTTTGAAGGACACTGCATGGTAACGGAAAGTTGCCCCTTGTTTGAACGGCACCGCAGTGTATTGAATGGCAACGGAAAGTTGCCTCTTGTCTAAATGGCATCGCAGCGCATTATAATCAGTCCTCGGAGCGATGATTACAACCGAACTCTCGGATACAGAGAAGGCAAAGATGATCAAAACCATTACATGGACACAATCGAATTGAAGTGTTTTACGGCTAGACTTCAGAATGAAGTTGCCTACATATCCCAAAGACGGGAATCAAGCCTTACGTAGTTCAGGGTTAAGGTACACTCGGGTATTTAACCTCTCCTTTTACGCTCTAACTTTTGCCAAGGCGCCCGTTGCAAGTTTTCGACCTTGCGAGCTATGTTTTTCTTTTCTTTTCAATTTTTTCATTTCTTTTCATTCCTTTTCTTCTTTTCTTTTCTTCATTTTTTCCTTTTCTTTTTCTCCATTTCGTTTTTCTTTCTTTTTTTTGTTGTTCTTTTTCTTCTTTTTCTTGCTCTAACTTTTGCCTGGGTCGCCCTTCCGGGTTTTCGGCCCAGCGAGCCTCTTAAAGGGTAAAAGTGTAATAAGCCCATGCCAAATGGTTTTGAAATTGAAGCCTCTCTGTATCCAGGAGAATGGTTGTTGTACTGATTTGCAGAAGAATCCATCACGGTTGCTTCACGAGCTTCTTCCGGTGCGATCTGATCTTCTTGATCTGACTTTGGTGCCTCTTGTTCGAGGGCTGCTTCAAATTGGGCCACACAGGCCTTACATCATGATTGACCTCTGAACATTCTGAATCTAAGTTCAAGATTTGAAAGTAAGGAGTCAAGTCTCGAGGCTGAAAGCGATCCTAAGCTGCACAATCTCAAGAGCGATTCCACACAGGTTTTCGCAGGACGGCGCAAAAATATTTTTTGAAATTTTTTAAGAAAGCGACAAATCGCTCGCGCTGAAGACAGTGTGGAGCCAATCTGGATCAAGCCAGGATCCTTCTCAGTACTCACATTAACAAGCATGATTTCATTCATTAAAAGGCTTAGCACGCCTCTCTTTCTCTCAGTTTGATCAAATTTTGCAAATCCCGAGGAATTCCTTCCTCTTTGTTTTCAACACAGTGTTCAAAAAGTTTTGAAAAACTCAGGTCATCACAATGACTTCAAGGCACAGAAAAGACAGAGTTCTTAGTCAAATACTGTCATCTCATTTAGAATTTCTGGCACAACTGGCATACGGCAGAAGCAAACACAAGAGTGTGAAAATCACCGTTGTTCCATTCAGATCTGTTGGTGTAACTGGCTCCAGGCAGAAACAGACTCAAAAAGAAAATGAAAAGACAAACACAAAACGAGCAAGTGATGTCCGAGGTAACACCCCCGAAATCACCCGACTCCAACAAAACAAGACTGACTCGATACAACAAGACAGACCCAACTGACTCAGTATAAAAGACTAACTCTACACAACACAACAAGACTGACCCAATACCCAAGTCAGAAACTAGCATTCGCAAATGCTTAAAACAGTGCGTGCCATACGCCATATCTGGAGTAAATCGAGCGCCATCCGCAGGTGGTTCATCCCCCGATCACATCACATTATCCCCCACAAGTTCACTGATCAAGTGTCGATAGACTTTGCTGAGTTGGTGCGACGATGACCTTATTGTCAATCAGATCTTGTATTTCGTGGCGAAGACGGAAACAACCATCAGTGACATGGCCGACTTGTTGATGAAAGGCACAGTACTTGGTCGGATCATGGGAGTGAGGAAGTCTATCTGGCAGCGGTCGCGGCTCCAAGGGTTTCAAATCCCCCTCTCTAATCAGGACCCTCAAGGCCGCTGATAGAGACATGTACAGTGGTGCGAACACCCTCTGGCCTCGACGTGGGTGTTTTGAGGTTTGTGGAGTTTTGCTGGATGCACCAGCAAAGGGATTGGCAGGCGTTGACTGGGTTTGCTAATCTTTTCTGAGCACGGGATTAGGGCTGAAAGGAACATTCCTGGTACAAAGGCCCTTTTCCCGGCTTGCCCCTTGATTCAGACTGCTCTTATTCTGAGTGGCGAAAGTGTCATCTACAGTTTTTGTAACAACTGCGAGGACTTGCTCTTTGTTCAGTCCTCAGCTTTCAAAGCCTCAATATCCCACCGAAGGTGTTCATGGGGACCATTGCCTGCCCCTACCTTGTTCTTACCAGTCGCTTCCACTTTGTCAAGAGATTGGCCTTCTTCCAATGCAACCCGTCCCAAAGTTGGGGAGCCTTTAGATATGAACTCCCTGGTACGTGATGTGGTTGATGATGGGGCCAAAACCCCAAAGGCCAGATCTGCCACAGTTCTCTGAAGATCTTCGATCATCCTCATCAACTCAGAAGTAGTGGGTTCATGGGTTTGAGATGATTGGGGTTCAGATGCACCCATCATGCATAAGTCCAGGCTCTCTGGGATAAACACATTAGGCTTGGGTAGATGGATTGGGGTGATGTATACGCTGGGGTCGTAAGGGACGGCCAGTGTGTGGATTAGGTTGAGATGTGGATGAGGTACTTGGTCATTGGGGGCTGAAGGTGAAGCTATCGTCCGGTTGTCAATGAGATTTTGGATCTCATGGCGAAGGTGGTAGCAATAGTCGGTGCCATGACCGCGCTGCTGATGGTACGCACAGTACTTGGAGGGGTTATGTCTGGCTGGGACTGGGTCAAGCAGAGGTTGAGGATCGAGGGGTTTGAGATGCCCTCTTTCCATCAAGGCTTTTAGTGCGCTAGTCAAGCTCATATAGAGGGGGGTGAAAGTTCTGCCCTGAGCTCGGGCTGGGCCGGCTGTTTGTAGGCTTGGATTGGCAAAAGGGTTAGCTGTGGCTACTGTATTGATTTCGGTGGGTTTAGGAATAGCGTTACTACCAGCATTGGTACTCCCGAAAATCACCCTTCTTGTCGGTTCACTTGTTCTGGGAATGATCCCTGTGTTGAACGCATTCTCGACTTGAACCCCCAGTTCATGCAAACTCTTGAAAGTGAATAGTGGAGCGACTATCAACTTTTGCAACATATTATGCTCAAGGTTTCGCACCATCATTTGCACTTGATCCCTCTCGGAAGGCCGATCTGTCATCTGTGCTGCCTTTGCTCTCCACCTCGCAACAAATTCCACAAAAGGCTCTGTTGGGTTCTGGCGGGTTGTTTCTAGTTCCTGCATGGTCATTTCAACTTGGGTGTTGTACGAATACTGATTGACAAAGGCCTCAGCCAGTTCTTTCCAGTTTTGCTTCACTTTGTTCTCCAACTTAGCGTACCAAGTGGCTGCTACACCCGACAGGGTTCTTCCATACAGAGAGAGTTTCTGTGGCTTAGTCAGACCCATCGGCTTCAGGACATCCAAGAAAAGTCGGATATGTACACGTTGGATCTCCAGACCCGTCGAAACGGTCAATATATGGCATTTTGAATCTGTCTGGGAGTAGCACGGCAGACTCAGTGTGCCCATCTCAATGTCGGGAATGGAGTTAAGGCCCTGTGCCTTCTTGAATTGCTTCTCAAGGTTCGCAATTTTCACTCCAGTCGGATTGAGCTCATTAACATGAAAGGGTTGAAGCCTCTTAGTGGCTGGCACCAGGGGTCTGAGCACCTGAGCTTGAGTCAACCTTTCCCGAGGATTCGGACACTGCAAATCTTCAACTGGCGGAAGTGGATCAAAGTTCGGCTGGGGTCCCAAAGCTGGATGTGAGGCAGATGCCCCAGATGGGCGCTGCGTTTCAATACTGGTCTCAGCCTGCATGGCAGTTCCCTGATTTAACGCTGCTATCACGGCCACGAATTCTTCTGAACCCTGTGCCATCACGGGTCTGCTGATGATGTGACTGGTGATTGTCGGATCAGATGAACCAATAAGCCCTGTCTGGCCCTTCTTTGCCTAACCACTGGCGAAGGAAAACTGGTTGCCCTTGAACTGAATCTCTGACCTGACAAAGTCTATCAACACAAGTCCAATGAATCTGGGGGATATCGAAGCCTTCTGAAGCTACGGTTCCAAGACTACCTAGCAAAAGAGAAAACAGAGAGCATCTTAGCTTGATTTCGCCAAAACAGATATGAGCATAACAGGATGACTGTGCCCTCTACTGAATTCTGCCCCAAAATTCTACCTGTAAACTGATACCCTCAGGTAAAACTGATTTCCAAAATATTGATGCCCTCAGGCCTGATACCCAGACTTGCAAACTGATACATGCATTCCTGTAGAGATACACTCTAAAAGTACATAGCAAGCGAGTGAGAGCCAAAACACCCCTATGTTGGGCTAGAGTTTCCCTGTCCTATTTTGTCAGGAGCTAGGGTTTCACTACGCACGCAGCGGTTTCAAACAACCTATATCGGGTAAGCAACCTGTCCTAGCTTGGAATGGTCACTATGGATTCCGAATATGCACTAGGTCGAATGGTCAAAAGGGTGCTGTAGACACCCCATTTTTGACGTCCTCAAGACTTGGACGTCACCGCTTGGACACCCCGTGATTATCCATGATTGTGTTGTCGTCTCCGAGTTCCCGGAGGCCCTGCAGCGCGCGCGCGCTCGTCTCTCGATCTGACTCTCTGACTCGACTGCTTCGTGTTCGGTTTTGGCACCAAACACTTGTGTTTTTGCCTTCAAGGGTAGGGAGAGGCTTGTTAGCCATCCCTGAAGCCCACCGGCTGCCCCCTGAACTCCACCGGCACTCCCTCTTAGCCATCGGCACTGATTTCCAAAATATTTGGCCGGTCGGCACGATATACTGCCGACCGGCACTCTTTTGTGCCGGTGACTGTTTTGGCTGGTCGGTGTGACCCCTTTGCACCCCCAGGGATGGTGCATGCCAGCTGTGATAGCTGGAGTGCACCATCACCACTCCCCATGCCCGGGTTTGCACCCTTTGCACCCTTGAACCCCTTAAGCTTCTAGAAGCTTGACCCTTTGGCCAAAGCTTCTTGGAGAAGCTTGGCCAGCTGTCTTGGCTTCTCCAAGAAGCCTTGCACCCCCTTTGATCCCTTGCACCCTTTGACTCTTTTGTTTTGCTTAGCCACTAAGTCTTCTTGGCCTATAAGCAACCCTTCTCTCCCTTTGCTAAGGGTTAGCCATTTTAGGTCAAAACCAGAGCTTATATCTATATATCTGTGTGATACACTCTCTCTCTCTATATTTTCCCTCTCTCTCCTCTTGTGTGTGTGTTTTTGTGGCCAAAAAGTGTAGTTTTACCTCATTTTTGCACCGTTACACACACTATTACACCTAGCTCCGAGATTGAGGGACTTGGAAGGTTGTTTGTGGTGGTTTTGGACTGGTTTTGATCATTAGAGGAGGGCTGCTCCACCTGTTCTTCAAAGGATCTTCAAGGGTGAGCTTGTTACTTTAGTTTCCCCATTCTTGCACTAGCTTTCTACCCCTCTTGCTTTGTGTTTTTGGATTTGTGCTTAACATAAAAAAGACTTGTTTTTCCTTGCTTAAGAACATTCATCAAGGTTGTTTTGTGGTTTGGGTAGAGTCTCACCCTCTTAGGCCTTGTTTTGGCCATTTTGGAGCCTTTTTTTGAGGCCTTGTTTACTTGGTGTTTTTGGCCTCTCACCACTGAAAACCAGTGGGTTTTCAGTGGTGAGGAAGATGGTTTCAAGTCTCATATAGGGGAGAGACACCCCTCTCCCCTTTGTCCCTTGTTTGCCTTGTTTTTTGACCTAAAAAGTAGCATGTGTGCATGGTCGGTTTTAGCCTCATTTCAGAATTTTTTGGAGTGTTTTGGGGCATGATTAACCTCTGTTTTGGTCGGATTTATGACCCTTAGCATGTCTCTTATGTTTGCTTTGAAATGCTCTCTTATGCCTAGAAGTATGCCATGCTTTGAGGCCATGTTTTCTTGCATGTTTTAGCTTAGTTTCATGGAGATACTAACATCATTTTGCCATGTATAAGGGCTGTGGGCCACTGTTTTTGTCATATTTAACATGCTTGACATGGTTGTTTTGCATGATGGCTTGTAGGCCTTGGGTAGGTGATCCATGTACATATATTGGATAGTCTATTTAGATGATTTGGGATCATTTGACATGCTATTTCAGACCTTAATCCATGCTCATATGTTTGAACTTGTCATCTCTTTTATGCTTTAAAGGCGTGTCCTTTTATGCCTAAGAATAGGCCTTGTGTATGCTTCCATGATTAATGCATTTTGAGGGTGCCATATGAGGGGGTTTGGGTGTCATTTTGCATACTAAAAATCTGCTTTTGGTTGTTAGATTCATGCCATGAGTGGTTGTGTAAGTGGTAGTAAGATGCTCTTTTTGGTGCCTTAGGTTTAGGCCCATGAACTTGCATGTTTGTATAGCATTTTGGTCATCATTTAGGGCTTGTTTTGCCACTATTTTGGGGTGGTTTGAGGGCTGCCCCATTGAAGTTAAGGCCACCATTGTATGTTCATTATATGCTTGATGCATGCTTGGTTCATCGAGTGTTGTAGTAGGTTGGTCCCATTGCTTGATTGGCCCATGTTTGCATGCCACTTATACCTTGCATGCTCTAGCATTTTGCATGCCTATTGTGATAGTTGCATGACACTTGGTATGCCTTGCATCTTAGTCCCATTGTTGCATCATTTGAGCTATGTTGCATACATGCATTCCATGGCTTGGCTTGGGGATTGTCAAGCCAAGCATAGGGTTGAGAGGAGTTCACACTTCGAGTGGTGCAACTCGTCTCAATTCTTGGTCACCAAGACCTTTGACTAACTCATGATAAGGCCTTGGATTTCATTTGTTTGTTTGCATGCATTGCCATTAAAATGCAACCTTGGTTCCTTAGGCCATCATGCGTCAAGATGCATAATTGATGGCCCAAGAACCAAGAGTCATGCCTCCTAGAGTCCCCAAGCATGATAGGAGGCATTGGCCACGCTTACATATGCTCAAAATCCATGCCATGCACTGTTGGTTTGCTGCTGCTGTCAAACTGTCCTCTGCAGGAACTTTCTGCGACCGGCAGAAAAGGTGCCGACCGGCACACTTTTTGTGCCGATAAACTCTACAAGAAGCCGGTGGCCAATTTAAGCAGCCGGTGGTCACTTCCTCCAGCCGGTGGGGTACTGCAGTTCATGAAGAAGGTATTCTGGGACTTTGGGAATTTTTGGAGAGGTAAGGCAGTAGAAACAGAAGCAACAGTGTCATGATACGGATTTCCGGGCAAGTCGGATTCGAACATGCATCATTCACGCATCTCGAGGTAGGGCTGAGGCCCTTTTCTATTATGTTAACATTTAATTTGATAGTTAGAAATTTCTGTAATAATTAATTTATTTCGTATTTGGACTGTATTATTTTTGGACTGTATATTCTTTTGGTCCCTTCGAGCGAGGGCATAATTTGTAATAAGTGTGGATGAGTGTGTGTATGTCTTCCAACCCCCACTTCTTTCTTCCCTTTTATTTACCTGCTTATGATGGTAGATTAGGGCACGTTTATTTTTTAGCATACCTTACGCAATGCATGCGTGCATCCATGCATTTGTTAACATGCACCGGGCTCGGTACATCATACAAACTACATCGTACTTTCAATTCCAAATTGAATACGTGATAGTTGTAGCATTCCACATGCCATTTTAGGGTTAGCCGAGCCTATCCTAATTACATGCTGTATGTGTTGCATTAGCCATTTAACATGAACTAGGTCATGCATGTTTGCTAACTAGTTTACTGTTTTGGCACGGAGTACGATGTAAGTATTTACGCTTTAGCATACCACATGCGTGTGAATGTTGCCATGACAGTATGCTTACCATGCGGCTAAGTGCTTATGTGAGATAAACTGTTTGAATGCCTGTGGGTGGAGGTTGGGTTGCTTGAGTTGGAAAACTCATTGAAATCCGTATTTTAGCCTACTTGCGAGTAGCAAAACCCGAAACGCTTTCAAAACAAACGGATATGCAATGATTATTTCCGAATTAGGCAATCTAGTCTATACTTGTTTGCTGCGCGCATAACATAGTAATTCTAGGCTAATAATTGGAATAAGAGCACGAAATGTTTTCAAAAACGGATATCACGGTTAGTAGAGGCCGGTCTTCGGACCGGGCGAAAGGGGGTGCTCATAGCTGACCTTCCCCGATCGTACCCAAGCTCCCGAGCCAAGACATTTGGTGATGACGGACACGTGGCCTTTGGCACTGAGTCAGGGTTTCCTAAATTTCCCATTTTAAAAATATTTAGGTGGCGACTCTGTAATCTGGCAAAGCAGTCCATGTTTGGCACTACTTTTCAAAAAAATCTGTTTTTCTTTAAAACGATTTGCCAGAGTTGGACTCTTTGGTTCAGATTTAGAACCGCAACAAAACAAAAACAGGGGAGTCCGAACCGTAGCGAGGTCCCCCGCGGGCGTTGTTACAGGTGCCCCGGTAAAACCGGGGTTTGTGTTCCCATACTGGCAGAGCCCGCAACCGGTCAGCTTTATGGTCATGCCTTGACAAGACAAGCCTCCGGCAAACCGTTCAGGAATAGCAGATGGCCAACACGGTGTCCTAGGCGCAGCAATGCACATGCAATGCAAAGAAACACATAAGTGTAGTCAAAACAGGATATCACGAGTTCGAGTCAAGTTCTCTAAATCCCCAGCGGAGTCGCCAGAAAATGTAGACGCGCCCTTGGGCTTCACTCTATAGTTCGGACTCCCTTTGGTTGTCGGTTCTTAATTTGAACCAAAGAGTTCAAATTCGGCAAATCGTTTTGAGAAAAAAACAGATTATTTTGAAAGAAGTGCCAAACATGGACTGCTTTGCCAGATACAGAGTCGCCACCTAAATATTTTTTAACGGGGAAATTTAGGAAACCCTGACTCGATGCCAAAGGCCACGTGTCCGTCATCACCAAAGTTACCTCAGCTCGGGAACTTGGGTACGATTGGGGAAGGTTAGCTATGAGCACCCCCTCTCGGCCGATCCGAAGATCGGCCTCTACTAACCGTGATATTCGATTTTGAAAATGTTTATGTGTTCTTATTCCGATTAATCAGCTAGAATTACTATGTGATGCGCACAGCAAAACAAGTATAGACTAGATCGCCTAATTTGGAACAAAGCATTGCTTATCTGTTTGTTTGGAAACGTTTTGAAATTTGCTACTCACAAGTAGGCTAAAATACGGATTTTAATGAGTTGTTCCAACTCAAACAATCCAACCTTCACCCACAGGCATTCAGGCAGTTTAACATGTAAGCATCTAGTCACATGGTAAGCATGCTATCATGGCAACACTCGCACGCATGCAAGGATGCTAAAGCATAAAATACTTACAGAGTACTCCGTGCCAAAACAAGAACATGTTAGCAATCAGTGCATGATCCAAGTCCATGTTAAGTGCCTAATGCATCGCATAGAAAATGTCACTAGAATAGGCTCGGCTAATCTAAGGATGACATGTGAAATGCACAAGTAGCAGTATTCAAATTTATTTTGAAATATAATGAAATTAGCATGATGCGCCGAGCCCGGTGTATGCAATACTGACGAATGATGCACGCATGCATAACATGAGGTATACCAAAGTAAACATGCCCTAATACTAACCATTAAAGCAGGTAAGTAAAAGGGAGAAAGAAGTGGGGGTTGGAGGACATACACACACTCACCCACACTTATTACAAATTCGCCCTCGCTCGGAGGGACCGAAAGAATAATACAGACTGAATAAATAATCAACTATTCTAGCTAATTAATTATTACAGACCAACTAAATTAATTAATCTAATTTAAGCAATAAACAGTCCCGGGATGAAGGCTCAATGCAGTGCATGCTCGGCTTTGCCCGGAAATCCACTGACATGCCCAAGATGCCTCTGTTTTCCCTGCTCTGCTCCTCTGAGGTCTGCCAAAGTCTCAGGGTTTGCTATATGGATGCCAGGGAACACCACCGGCTGGGGGAGAACACCACCGGCCATGTAGAATGGTCACCGGCCACAACTCTGATCCACAGGCCAAAAATGATGGCCGATCGGCACTAAATGTAGCCGGCCGGACAAAACTTCCTGCAGAAACTGATTTGACAGCAGCAGAGGACAATACTTGGCATGGCAATGCATTTCAAGCAATATATGCACCAATCACATCCCATATCATGTTTATGACTCAAAGGGACGTGAACCTTGATTCTCGGACCATCAATCACGCATTTCCATGCATGATGGCCCAAAGAATCAAGCATGCAACTTCAATCTCAAATGTAATGCAATGCAAATAAACAAGCCAAGGGGCTCAACCTCTATCATGCTCAACTCAAGAGGTGTAGCATGCATGCCAATGCAATGCAATCCTAAGCATGTTGACTAGTATGCAACATAGGTAATGCAAGCAAGCATACAAGACATGCAAGGCATGAGATAATGCAACCAACAAGTATGCAAGGCACAATGTGGGTGTTTAAGTATGCGAACAAGCATGTGACTTCATTCAATCATGCAATTTCAAACATGCAACAACTCGCCAATATGCTACAACATACAAGGAGCATATGCAACAAACAAAGAGATGGACTTAAACATGATTTAGGCAGTCCTAACTAGGCCTAAAACAGTGGCCAAGATGCTAAGGAATGAGGGCCAATTGACACACAAACATGCATGCAAACATGGACCAACATTCAAGCATAAAGAGCAACTCCCAAGCACACTTAAGAGGATGCAAACATGGACAAATGGCATGCGACATAAGCTCTGAAATTATGTTAGAAATGGTGCCATACCAATTAAACAAAGTCAAGCCAAGCATGCAACATGGTCCAAAACTTAAGGCTAACAAGCCAAAATGCAAAGGAGCTATACAATGGAAGCCTTGGTCGACCAAAACAGCCAAGAACAGACCTGAAACATGGTAAAACAAACACAAAAGCTTTACAAAGTTAGGCCTAAAACATGCTTGAACAAGGGTTAAAACCTAGATGCATGTTAAGGCAACAAAATGGCATTACAAGGCATGTATGCTAAGCAAGCATGGTGTACCAAAACCAACTAAAAACAGAGGCATATTATGACATAATAAGCACAAAAATCAGTCAAGGCATGGTCAACATACACCTAAACATGGTGCTCACTAAAGAGGCATAAATGGCCCTTTTCAAGGACAATAAGGAGAGGGGGTGGCCCTCTCCTTCCTAGGACCTCAAGGCACCATCCTCACCTCTGAAATCCCTCAAGATTTCAGTGGTGAGGAGGGCCAAACACAATGGTCCCGAAGCTCACACAAAATAGCACAAAACAAGGGCCAAACAAGGCTTAAGAGGGGTCAAACAACCCCAAAGCTTAAAACACTGTTAACAAACTATTTAGAGGCCTCAAAAACAGAACTTTTATGTGTTATATGCAAAGCCAAAAAAAGTTGCAAGGTAGGTAAAAATACAATGCAAAAATGGGGAATAAAGGGACAAGCTTCTTACCCTTGAAGACCTTCTTCACAAATGGTGGACCAGCTGCTTCCTTGAGCTTAAACCAGCCCTAAAACTCCAAGAACAGACCTCTGGTCCTTCAAGAACCAAGAAAAGGTGTAATACTATGTGTTTGTGTGCAATAGTAAGCCTAAACACACACTAAACACAAGAGGGAGAGAGATATAGAGCTAGGATATAGACAAACCCTAACCCTAGAACTCAAATCCTAAAATGGCTGTCTAAAAATGTCTAACCCCTAACAAGAGAGAAGACCTCTCTTTTATAGAGCTTTTTGTCTTGTAAAGCTTACAAGACAAGCTTCTAAAGAGAGAGATCCCTCCATACACGTGTATGGAGGGGAGCCAAATGCATGCCAGCTGTGACAAAATATCTGCAAAAGCAGATCCACAGTAGTCGGCCGGCCAAAGATGCAATTGACCAGAAAAATAGCCGGCCGGCCATCTATAGTGCCGGCTGGCCAAACATTTGGCCGTTGGCCACAAAACACAGCCGGTGGCCTCAAGCCCTGGCCGGTGATGGGTGGGGATGGTCTACAAGCCCTACCCTGCCTCTCAAAGGCAAAACACAAGTGTTTGGTGCAAAACCATACACAAAACAGTTGAGTCGAGAGATCTTGAGGTGAGGCACGTTGCCAAGGCTTCCGAGAACTCAAGACGAACACAAACATGGATGATCACCGAGTGTTCAAGCGGTGACGTCCAAGTCTTGAGGACGGTCAAAAATGGGGTGTCTACAGTTAGGAGCGCAAAAAGGTTGCTAGTTCCAATAAATCTTTTACAGCCTAAAACAATTATCCAAATAGTGGTTCTTAGATTTCGTCAAGCCATGATAGGCCAACGATGATCGATGAAGACCACTGAGGCATGATCAATGGTCCAAAAGAAGTTTTTCCTTACTAAGTCATTATGAGCCAGGAATTTATAGAGTTGTCGCCACCTAGGGTGGGCAGTCCTCTGTTTTAGATATGATGGACATGGGTGATGTAATTTATATGCTCGGATGTACGATCCTTAGGGATTGTTTTGGGAGAATTCCTGTTTTGCCTTCGATGACTTACATAAGGAATATCCTAGAACGATTCTAGATGCAAAATTGCAAATCCATTAACTTACCTATCTGTAAAAGCCAGAGCCTTAGCTATCGAGTGAATCCTCAGATTGTCTTTGGGAGAAACAGAAGACCTATATTCCTTGATCTTTTCTTTGTTGTGGGAGCCTAAAGTACGCTATGTGGGTGTATTTGGCATGATAAGTGTTATCTTTGGTAAATGGTCAACTGAGTTGTTTAGACATTGACCTTGCTCATTATACTGTGGATAGAATGCTTTACTAGTAGTATATTAATTTGCTCCTTGTAAGATTCAATGCGCTAGTTGGGCGCATCAAGAATGAACGCAAATTGGTCACCAAAATATCTTTAGAGAGGTTATTGTGCAAGAGGTAGTGATCTTGAATCACTTCATGTGAGGCGTTGTCACGACCCAAACCCGCCCCTGTAGGTTTAGCACCGTAACTGGCCAGTAATCCATGGATTACCAAAGGCCTCTGAACAGATAAGCACAAGATAAGGGGCTGTGGAAGCAATTATGCAAAATTAGATAAGGTCCAATGAGCGGTGATAACGTACATGGGACAGAACATTTTAAAACTTATTTATATACATAAGCATGCCAGTCAAAGGACACCAATGTTTACAATCCCAAGACCTGTCCTTACAAAACACATACAGAGACTAGCATGAATACAAAAAAAAAAACAGCCATAGCAACTAGACTTCGATCGGAACCTCCTCGGGAGGCACAACGGTTGGGTGACAAAAACAGGAATGAAGGCCGTCAACTCTGGCCCTGGTCACATGCCGGCTCACCTACATACATAGTATAAACTATGAGCGGAAAGCCCAATGAATAATAACAGGGTAAAGGATTTAATGAATGATGTCCATCACAGAGTTAGAAATCAAATTCTTATCAGAAACAGATTCATATACATATTCATAATCATTTCCATATTCAGATTTTGCATATAATCATACGTGGCACATCCGTTAGCGTTAACAAATCTGATGACCCATAAAGGGACAGCCTTGAAGGCATTCTAATGACTCATGTGCACAAAGACGTTTCTGATGACCTATGAAGGGACCTGATGACCCATGAAGGGACGCATATCATATGAAGCTAAAGATGTCACGAATAACTTTCAGAATCTTGGACAATCATTCATTAATTCAAAACATAGCGTAGCATTTCAGAAAACTAATCATTTTATGTCAAAATGTTCAGAAAATATTTAACATTGAACATAACTTTACAAAGTTATTACTCACAGATGATTGGTAGCCCTAACTAGATGGTAAGGCGGCCCTTCACTTGTTCTGAGGTGCGTGACCTACATAAACACACATACGAACACACACTTGAAACACACGTTCGAATTGTACATAATTTATGTCGTTTGCTCTTAGTGTGTTTCTAGCCTTTACCCTCATTATGGAGTCATAAACATAGCTTAGAAATGCCTATGGTGGAATCAGGATGCAGAAATGCATTGAAAACCATTTCTCAAATTTTGCTGAAGATAAAGTCCACGCTCGAGCGTGGATTTCCCCGCTCGAGTGGACATGCAGACAATGAATCTCCGCTCGAGCGTGGACTTCCCCGCTCGAGCGGACTGTAAACTCATGAAAAAGTGCTGGATGCATGAAATTCACGCTCGACGGGCGCTCTACCCCCGCTCGAGCTTGTGACACAGACCCTCACTCGAGCGTGGCTTCCTCCGCTCGAGCGGACTGCAAAACACACAAACTTCTGGGTATACGCATTTCACGCTCGAGCGTGACTCTCGCCGCTCGAGCGGAAGTGCACGTACTCAGGCTTTATGCTCGAGCGTGAAAGTCCCCACTCGAGTGTGGGTCAAATTTCTGGAAAATACAGATTGACCTCCAAGCATGAAACTTAACCTACAACCATCCAAAACTCATTTTCCTGGGCCCAAAATTAAGGAAACACATGAAGACTCATGAAACAACATGTTTAAAGGATCAATTCAAGAAATCATGGCCCAAGAGCAACCCAATTTGTGCAAAATCAAGATGAACTCCATGAATGTGCTATGAATCCAACATGCAAGGACCCCCCTTGAATTCAAACCTTCCAAAACATAACCAAACTTAATAATTTGATGGAAAACAAGTTGAATGACCACAATATGAGTGAAATTAACACATGCATGGAAGAATTCTTGAAATAATTCTCTAAAATGCCATGAAACATGCATGAATGCATGAATTCATTCTTAATTCCCAACCTTTAATTCAATTCATACGTTAATTTGCCTATATAACTGATTGCAAGCATTAATCAACTAATTTACAAGGCTAGAGACTAACACTCTTACCTAAAGTTCTCAATTCCTTATGGTTAGAGATGTTCTTGAGCAAACCACCAAGGTCTCCTAGCAATTTCTCCCAATCCTCAAGCTTGATCCCAATTCCTTCCCTCTTTCACTCTCTCCCACGTTTCTTCCTCTCAAAGCCCAAGAATGATGAAGAATGACTAAAGGAGGTGAGTGGGCTCAATTAGCCAAATAAGTGGTAATGGCTCACAATAAACAAATGTCATTATTTTAATCAAATTTAATCGTTCCGAGCCGAATTTTAATTAAGCCTACCATAAAATTCTATAAATTCTAACTAGCACATATATCAAGTCAATTTCTGACTCGGACGCCGATAAGGCTTTCAATTCGCAATTCAAAACTAAAACATGAACAGATGTTTCTACGCCTGACAGATATAAACACAAAAATGATGCAATACTCATGCAAATTAGTTCCAAATCCTTCCTAAATTATTGTTAGGCTTAACTAAGCACGAATTAACGTTAATCTGGGGTCGGGGTTTATTACAGTCTTCCCCCCTTAAAAGAGTTTGGTCCCCAAACTCGAATTACCTTCATTCTGGGAGAACATCGGGTTCAATGGAAACAGTTCCGGATATCTTTTCATCATGTCTTCCTTGGTTTCCCAAGTTGCATAGGTCCCTCTGTGGTTTTGCCAGTCAACTTTTACTAGTGGTATTTCTTTATTTCTCAGTCTTTTGATCCTCCGATTCACAACCTGGATAGGTCTTTCCTCGTAGGTGTAATCATCTTTCAAAAGTACGTGTGTTGGCTCAATGACATGGAGTGGATCTCTCAAATACTCTTGAAGCATCGATACATGAAATACATTGTGCATGTGCTCCATTACCGGTGGTAAAGCTACCCGATACAATACTGGATTGATCTTTTCAAGGATTTCATAAGGTCCAACGTACCTCGGCGCCAACTTGCCCTTAACACCAAACCGAGTTTGACCCTTCATCGGGGTCACCTTTATGAACACATGGTTCCCAACTTCATATTCTCTATCTCCTTTTCGGACATCAGCATAGCTTTTCTGCTGACTCTGTGTAGTTTTTAGGCGTTGCTGGATCAATTTCACTTTCACGATTACGATTGTTTCTTACACAAGTTCCGGTTCCAACAAAGGTCTATCACCTACTTCAGCCCAACATATCGGAGAACGACATTTTCTTCCATACAAAGCTTCGTAAGGAGCCATTCCAATGCTTGAATGGTAACTATTGTTGTACACAAATTCAGCTAATGACAAGTAGGTCTCCCAATTCCCTTGGAAGTCTAACACACACATCCTGAGCATATCCTCCAGAGTTTGGTTCGTTCGTTCAGTTTGGCCATCTGTCTGTGGGTGATAGGGACTGCTCAGTCTCAATTCAGTCCCCAAAGCCAGTTGTAAACTCTGCCAAAATCTCGACACAAACTTTGAATCCCTGTCAGACACAATAGATACTGGCACTCCATGCAGTCTCACAATTTTAGTCATATAGATATTGGCCAATTTGTCAGCATTATGAATAGTTTTGACAGGCAGAAAATGGGCAGATTTAGTTAAACGGTCAACTATAACCCAGATATAGTCCATACCTTGAGAAGAACGGGGCAATCCCACAATGAAGTCCATGATAATGTGCTCCCATTTCCATTCCGGTATTGGGAGTGGTTGTAGCAGACCAACGTGTTGTTGATGTTCAGCTTTAACCTGTTGGCAATGTAGACATCTAGCCACAAAGTCTGCAATACTCTTTTTCATTCCAGGCCACCAAAAATTCTGTTTCAAATTGTGATACATCTTCGTGTTCCCCGGATGCATAGCAAATTTACTACTGTGAGCTTCGGTCATAACACGTTTCCTCAAATCATGACAATCAGGCACACAAAGACGGTTCTGAAATTTCAGCACATCATTCTCAAACACAAATCCTGGCCTCGGCTTTGAATCAAATTCCTCCGTGATCTCTTTCAAGTATTCATCCTCGCATTGTTTCTGTTTGATCTCGTCAAGAATTGTAGGTTGAGCGGAGACAGCGGTTAACAACCCGTCTTGTTCTAGGTCAATCCGCAATTCCTTTCGGTTGGATAACAAACATGACAAATTTCCCGTCGATTTTCAGCTCAAGGCATCCACTATGGTATTAGCTTTTCCTGGGTGGTACAAGATTTGCAAATCATAATCCTTGATTAACTCTAACCATCGTCTCTGCCTCATGTTCAATTCCTTTTGGGTGAAGAAGTATTTCAAGCTCTTATGGTCGGTGTACACCTCACAAGTTACCCTATACAAGTAGTGACGCCAGATTTTCAAAGCAAACACCACAACTGCTAACTCAAGATTATGCATTGGGTAATTCTTTTCATGAGGTCGGAGTTGTCTAGAAGCATAGGCAATCACTTTTCCGTTTTGCATTAATATACACCCCAAACCTTTGTAGGAAGCATCACTGTACACTTGAAACCCATCGGTACCATTAGGCAAGGTTAAGATTGGTGCAGTCACAAACCTGGTTTTTAACTCTTGGAAAGCTGCCTCTCGTAGTTCAGTCCAGTCAAATGGCACATTTTTCTGAGTTAACTAAGTCAATGGCATGGCAAGCTTGGAAAAGTCTTTCACAAACCTCCGGTAGTAACTTGCAAGTCCCAGAAAACTTCGGACTTCTGTCACATTTGTCGGTCTAGGCCAATCTACGACATCTTCAATTTTCTGAGGTTCAACAGAAACTCCATCCTTGTTGATTACATGCCCCAAAAATGCCACACTGTCAAGCCATAATTCACACTTGGACAATTTAGCATACAATTTCTTTTCTCTCAAAATCTGCAAGGTGGTTCTCAGATGGTTCTCACGTTCTTCCCTGTCTTTAGAATAAATCAGAATGTCATCGATAAACACAACAATGAATTCATCAAGATATTGTTTGAAAACCCTATTCATTAGGTCCATAAAAGCTGCAGGTGCATTTGTTACTCCAAAAGGCATTACCAAGAATTCATAATGTCCATATTTAGTTCTGAATGCAGTTTTCTCTACGTCTTCTGCCTTAACTTTTAACTGGTGATAACCTGACCTGAGATCAATTTTTGAGGACACTTTGGCTCCTTGGAGTTGATCAAACAAATCATCTATTCGGGGTAATGGATATTTGTTCTTAATGGTCACTTTGTTCAATTCCCGATAATCGATACATAACCTCAAAGACTCGTCTTTCTTTTTGACAAATAACACTGGAGCACCCCAAGGTGAGGTACTCGGATGAATGAATTTCTTGTCTAAGAGTTCCTGTAGTTGTGCTTTTAGTTCTTTCAGTTCAGAAGTTGACATCCTATATGGAGTCTTGGAGATGGGCTGTGTTCTGGGTGTTACATCAATGGTGAATTCTATTTCCCTATCAATTAAGTCCCCAGGTAGGTCATTTGGAAATACATCGGAAAATTCACAAGCAACCGGGATAGTTTCTACCGTAGTTCCGTCAGATGCTGCAGTCAGTAGACAACACAAGTAACCCCTACATCCCTTCCTAAGTAGTTTTCTGGCTTTCAAAGCTAAAGTCAGATATGGGGGAGGAACTACCCCATTCCTAGTAAAAGTAAATTTAGGCATACCCGGTGGTCTAAACACAACAAATTTACTCACACAGTCAATGGTAGCACAGTATTTAGTCAACCAGTCCATTCCCAAGATACAATCAAAGTGGTCAATGTTCAAGGGCAATAAGTCAACATATAACATCATATTACCAATCATAATATCACATGCCGGATAAACATGAGTGCACACCATAGAATCCCCAGACGGCATAGATACAGATAACACATATGTCATAAGTTCTAATGGTCTAGTCAATTTTCGAGAGAAAGCATGCGATACAAAGGAATGTGTAGAACCAGAATCTATCAATACGCATGCATCTTGAGAACAAACAGAGAGTGTACCTGACACCACGGTATAGGTGTTTGGTACATCACCAGGCACTAAGGTGAACACTCGACCCTATCTCAGAGGCTCTTTCCCAGTATTGGCCCTCGTATTCGCCTTAGATGCAGAAACAGATCCGGCTGAGCTTGCCGCTGGTTGGTTGGTATTTTCAAATCTGATAGGACAATCCTTCATCATATGACCAGTCTTTCCACATCTAAAACAAGCGCCCAAAGCTCAATAACAATCCCCCTTGTGTTTCCTACCACATTCTGAGCAAGTCAGTGTAGTACCACTACTTTGGCTTGAGCTACTGTAAGATCCCGTGTTTCGCCTCTTGTTCCCAGAAAATGAATGACTCTTTTTGAAACTGTTTCCATATCTTTTCCCCGTTCAATCAGTTCGTGGGGCGAGAGTTTATTTCTTCACTGCTAGAATGGACTCTGCCATTAATGCCCTATCCAAAACATTCACGTACATGGGTAGGTTCAGGACTCCCACCCTATCCAGTATGTCCAGATCCAATCCACCCTCAAACTTGCGGGCCTTCTTAT